>VIAB01001251.1:17094-31064 GCA_009801035.1 Oophaga pumilio
GCCTCTGCTCAGAAACCATCTCTAGCACATTCATAACACCGTGTTGCCCAATGACAGGCTTAAAACATCACTGCTCTAGAGGAGATATGAATGGAGGAATGGGCCAGCATACCATCAACAGTTTGTGGCAACCTTGTGAAGACTTACAGAAAACGTTTGACCTCTGTCATTGCCAACAAAGGATATATAACAAAATATTGAAATGAACTTTTCTTATTGACCAAATACTTATTTTCCACCATAATTTACAAAATAAATCTTGCCAAATCAGACAAGGTGATTTTCTGGATTTGTTTTCTCATTTTGATTCTCATAATTGTGGTCTACCTATGCTGTTAGTTACAACCCTCTCTCATCTTTTTAAGTGGGAGAACTTGCACAATTTGTGGCTGACTAAATACTTTATTTCCCCACTGTATTGTCACTGCATTATTCTTCAATATTCCCTCTTTCCATATTATCTACATTACTTACAGCTGTGATGAATAGTACAGCTTTGAAAGCAGCACTGGGATAGATAAACACTTACTAGAAAGTTGCATCACTGGTCTGTGTGTGTCTGCACCTCTCTTTCACCCTGCTTCTTAATTTACTGCTCCCTCACCAGCATTTCCTCTTTATGAACTTTAATATACAGCTGTCATCTGATACTTCAGTGAACTGACAATCTGTATTGTGTTAGCGGAGATGGATTTTAGTTCTTTTTCAGATTGAATGATGATCTTGGAAGGTATGGGAAATGAGAATCAATGACTTTTAAGTGGAAAAAGCAGCATATTTGTATTTAATTATATAATACAAAGTTTATTACAGATTTGCTTGATCATATGATAATGACCATCTAGATAATGCATAAAGGCAGTCATTCTAGGGTAACAATGCAATCAGTTGTTCTTAGTTAGCCCTGTTACCAACATTGTTATGTTACAAACAATGGTGTTAGCTATAAATGCTTTGCAGAATCTTTGAAGTATGTAGTGAATAAAGTTGTGCTGCTCCAACAGGGAAAAGCACATTAATAAATTCCTTTGGTAATAACGTGAGTGATGGACTGCAATACTTAGCAAAGATAATGTCTAGTAAGAACTCTAAAGTTATAATTGCATTACCTGATGTAGCGCATTATGGCTTTCAAAAAGTGACAACTTAAAGCCACAAATTGCTTCCCGTGATTTGTCCAAATTAATCACCAGCGTCATCAGCTTCACAGAACAAAAATTAGTTATTTAAATTAACTGAAACTATGTTTCAACTTCCAAAACTTAATTCGTTCTGGATGTTGCCTCTCGAATTGCAAAGTAGCTATGATACAATCATGTTTATGTTTATTTCCTTTTCTCTTACTGTGAAGACAAAACTTTTATTGTCTCATTTCCTCTATTTTTTTTAATCTTTTTCTATCCTAGCAATAATGCTTTACAAATCCGCTGCCATGATATACCCTCTTATTTCTCAGGAAGATAGAAAGACTGATGAATTAGTAATGCACATTTTTGACAGTAATGCTCATAGAACATATGGCTTTATGCAATACCTATATTTATATCAACCATCTGAAAGTTTCTCTTGCTGAAAGAAAGTTTTGAGAAGTCTTACTCAGATATTCCTCGTCTGCAAGTCTGCTTCAGCCACACACCGTGTTTATTTTTCGCAGTTATATTAAATTCCCCACATCACAGACAGGATATTAAATTTTCTTCCTCTTCACTACTTTTCCATTTTTTTTCTATAATTCCATAAACCAACCCACTGACACTGAGAGTTATGAATCTCATAGATAATGAAGTCATTACCTCTTGCAGGATCCTCTTCATTTTGAGCAGTAATGTCTTTACAGATGTACAGTCTTGCATCATCAATCTAAATGGCAATGATTCCAAGCCAGTACAATCTTCCTGTGTAAAGGGCCATTCCACAGATGGGCTGCTGGGCACTTGGCAAACACGAGGGCACTTAATATCGTCTGGATCACTGTCTTTTGGCAAATGTAGAAAGAGATTTCTGAAAATAAGTGGAGAATTTGTTATAAATACCATCCAAACTTAAATACCTGGCAATAAGAAATATAATCAAAAACATACTGAAAATCGATTTTTCAATTCTGTCATAAAAGGCATGAATTTAACAGCTGGCAAAAATGATTGAAATGAATCTTATATTTATTCAAATTGTGCATTTTGTATGATAAATTTGACTAGACATGTCAGACTGGTTATGACACAAAAATAGCGCATATGTCAGTGTTGTATATCGTTTAGAGATAAGCAAATTTATTCAATGAAGACTTGCATTTTCCTTGAATGTTACAAAAACTTTGGATTAATTTGAACTCAAATTTTTTTTACAATCCACTTTGTTCATGGTCAACTGTCCACCATTTAGCTGGATTTTAGTGGAGCAGGAAAGGGTTAAACATACAAACCTCATTACTCACCTGTTCCACCACCATCAACAACTGAAACTCTGCTTGGTCCTGCCTTTGTTTTCCACCATCCTCCAGTGCCTTTCATCCTTCCAAGCGTTTTTTTCACTGGACGCTAGGACTTCCGGCCTCAACTAGACCACACACATCATAGCACAAGTTGTGCTGTCACACATGACTTTGAGGTTTCTGAGGCCTATTTAATGCCTGAAGCCCCTGCATCAAATAAACTAAATGAAGGAAGATGCATGCACTCGATGACTTAGGAAAGTAGATGCCACTCAGTAGAGCACTAGTAGAGCACTCAGAGGACCATACGTCTAGCAGAGGCAGTGTGAGAGGTAAGAGACAAGGTGAATATTCTATTAAAAAATAAATTAATGCAGAATGCCATTATTATGCACTGGGGTTCAGAGAGAGCCAAGAGCAGGATAAGGAATATTAAGTTTGCATTAGCAAAACTTCAATGCAAATCAAATTTTGCAAATTTTAGCAATCTGCAGAATTTAGATCTCATCAGATTTGCTTATCTACAAAATCTTTAAATATTTAGAGTATGTTAAGACTCATCCTAGCCATACCCCTTTTCCAAAACTACAGAGCAGCACTATGACACAGAGTAATGATTGGCAGCAGAATTATTGGAACCCAAATGCAGCACAACAATTGACGTTAGTGTAAGCAATAAAATATAAAATGTATGAGAGGACAGGAAACAAATGAAGGAATGGATGACCATTTGTAAAATCCCTCCTTTCAATCATTGCTAAGTGAAAATGAAAGTAAACGAGTAATGGGACTGGTTACTTGCAGTTAATTTCCTTTTGTATCAGGAACCTAATGTGTGTATATCCCAATATGATGCTTCCTTCACATGTCCATGTTTAAACACTTAAGTGAAAAAACATATCTGGTACCATCAGTGTCTTCCATCAGTGTGTTTGTTTTTACCATCAGTGTCTTCCATCAGTGTGTCTGTTTTTACCATCAGTGTTTTCACAGAGAAATCAATAAATAAAGACATTTTAAAGCTTTCCCTGTACAATGTTTAGTTATTTTACTCATTTATATAGCGACATTAATTCCACAGCACTTTACAGATATTATCAGAACTGTCCTCGATGGGGCTCAAAATCTAAATTCCCTATCAGTATGTCTTTGGAATTTGGTAGGAAACCCACAAAAACTCCTTACATTACAGATGTTGTCCTTGGTGGGATTTGAACCCAGGTCCCCAGTGCTGCAAGGCTGCAGTGCTAACCACTGAGCCTCTGTGCCGCCCTAACACGTATAGAGCACATACAGCACATGGATAGCAAATGGATGTCATCCATGTGCTGTACATGTTTTTCATGGACCCATAGACTTGTATTGACCCTTCTCATCTGTGCTGTCATAAAAAATGGATATGTCTCCATGTAGTCTGCACGGACACAAGGTCCACGTAAAAACATGGACATGTGCACAGCACCATAATTTATAATGGGTATGTGTAGTGTACGTGAAAAATATGGATGCCACACGTACCAGACACAGGTACATGTGAAGGAGGCCAAACAGAAATTCACTATAATGAAAAAAACTGGAAAATGTGAGGTGGGGATTCCATACTAAAATCTGTTTACAATATTATTAAAGGGAATCTGTCACCCCAAAATTGCCATATCAGATAAAGATATTGCTGAATAGTGCATCCCATAACAAAGCTAATGGTGGGTATCATATATCATGATACCCTCGTTTTCAGATCAAAATACCTTTGTAAACTTTGTTTTTTTCCCTGTTAATGATGGCAGTCAGGTCAGGAGGGCGGCGGTTTCCATGTCCTCACCCCCCCGCTCCTCGGCATCCGTTGCGTATCGCCGTCTGTGAATCCCACAGACGGCGTTCAGCTTCCCGCAATTGCGCAATTCAAATTCGGGCGGCGCATGCGCAGTGTGCTTTGACCGACAGTGGGCAAAGCATATAATCAGTACAGCGCATGCGCTGCTCTTTCCTTGTCCCGGAAATGTCTGCTTGCCTTGGACGACTTCCGGGGCAAGGAAAGAGCAGCGCATGCGCTGTACTGATTTTATGCTTTGCCCTCTGTCGGGCAAAGCACACTGCGCATGCAAAACCCGAATTTGAATTGCGCAATTGCGGGAAGCTGAACGTCGTCTGTGGGATTCACAGACGGCGATACGCAACGGATGCCGAGGAGCGGGGGAGTGAGGACATGGAAACCGCCGCCTTCCTGACCTGACTGACATGATTGACAGGGAAAAAAACAAAGTTTACAAAGGTATTTTGATCTGAAAACAGGGGTATCATGATATATGATACCCACCGTTAGCTTTGTTATGGGATGCACTATTCAGCCATATCTTTATCTGATATGGCAATTTTGGGGTGACAGATTCCCTTTAACTATAGACACACGTCATCACAAAGATCAAATTAAACTGATCTGCAATTCTAAACAAAAGTGATGGACTTGATAATTCTGAAATGTATTTGATAATGTGAAACTTGCTGTCAACACAATGCAAATTTTTTCAAGTCCAAAGGTAGAAGACTAAAGGTACTGCCACACTAAACGCTCCCGCTAACGATCTCGTTAGCGGCGCATACTAATGAGATCGCTAGCGGGATCGTTTTAATATCGCTAAATGTGTGCCACATTTAGCGATATAGCTAACGACGCTATCGCCGTTAGCGATCTTCTTAGCGATTTAGCGGTACAAAAGTACCGCTAAATCGCTAAGAAAAGGTGCCACACTTAGCGATACATACTCACCCAGCGGGGCGCCAGCGATGAAAATAGGGTCCGGATCGTTTCCGGCGACGAGCGAGATCCCAGCAGGAAGCTCGTCGCTGGAAGCTGCCGCACACAGCAACATCGCTAACGGGATCGCTAAATAGTGACGTTTTTTAGCGATCCCGTTAGCGATATTGTTTAGTGTGGCAGTACCTTAAGAATGGGGAGCCATTTAGGTAATCTATAGTAGCAGATTTTATTTATTTTTTTTTATGTTACACTCATGTAAGTCTGTGGGGGGAAATATAGCAATATCTACTTTGCAAAGTAATACCTTTGGAACTATGCGCAAGACTCTCTTACATTTTTGCTCTCTCTCCTTCAAGGTTCTGCTCAACTTTAGTTATATCTGAGCAGCTAATAACTAAACTTTTTCATTCATTATAACATTTGAATACAGAAATTGTGACATATTTGAAAACTCCACTCCTGGTTCTCCTTCCAAACTACTGAAATCTTCCTTTTAATACAAATAAACATAAACCCTTGCAATTCTGAGGTCTTCATTATGGGACAGTGCAGTGAAAAGTGGAGCTAGTGAGTTTAATAAGTGTCCATGCTTCCCTGGGTACTTTTCAACAATCACATCAGATAATTTTAAAGACAAATATGATATTTATTTGAACTTTTTGGTCTGATTTCTGACAAGTCAGGACAGTATCAGGAATCTTGTGATATACTCTATAATTTGAGAGTCAAGACATACGTACATTAAGAATGACAAAGAGTATCATGTGATTCCTGGAACCAGCTGTGGCCAATCCATTCACATCATTCACAAATTGTAAATTAAAAATGGTAAAAGATGTGTTTTTTTATATAAGAGTTTATACCATTTACACCTTCGGCCTTGGACAGCTCATAGAATCTCACTTCTTGCAGTATCAACTCTATGCTAATGACACACAGATCTACCTCCCTGGACCAGATATCACCTCCCTACTAACCAAAATTTCAGAATGTCTGTCCGCTATGTCATCCTTCTCCGCTAGATTTCTAAAACTTAACATAGACAAAACAGAATTCATTATCTTTCCCCATCTCACTCGACTTCCCCAACAGACCTATCCATTAAAGTAAATGGCTGCCCAGTCTCCCCAATCCCACAAGCTCGCTGCCTTGGGGCAATCCTTGACTCTGATCTCTACTTCAAACCACATATCCAAGCCCTTTCCACTTCCTGCCGATTTCAACTAAAAATATTTCCCAGATCCGTACATTCCTCAACTTAGAATCTGGAAAAACTCTAGTGCATGCCCTCATCATCTCCCGCCTTGACTACTGCAGCCTCCAACTTTGTGGCCTCCCCTCTAACACTCTCGCACACCTCCAATCTCTCCTAAACTCTGCAGCCCGATTAATCCACCTGTCCCCCTATACCCCAGCCTCTCCTCTCTGTCAATCCCTTCACTAGCTCCCTATTACCCAGAGATTCAAGTTCAAAACCCTAACCATGGCATACAAAGCCATCCACAATCTGTCTCCTCCATACATCTGTGAAGTTGTCTCCCGGTACTTACCTAAACGCAAACTCCGATCCTCACAAGATCTCCTTCTCAACTACCCTCTTATCTCCTCTTCCCACAATCGCATACAAGCATTCTCCCACGCATTCCCATACTCTGGAACTCTCTACCCCAACATATCAGACTCTCGCCTAATGTGGAAACCTTCAAAACTTCGAACCTGAAGACTCACCTCTTCCGACAAGCCAACAACCTGCAGTAAACACAGATCCACCAAACCACTACATGACCAGCTCCGACCTTGCCTATTGTATCCTCACCTATCCCTTGTAGATTGTGAGCCATTGCAAGCAGGGTCCTCTCTCCTTCTGTACCAGTCATGACTTGTATTGTTTAAGATTACTGTACTTGTTTTTTTATTATGAATCCCCCTTTTCACATGTAAAGTGCCATGGAATAAATGGCACTAAAATAATAAATAATGATGATAATAATACAAAGGTTTATAGTTATTATTGATCTCAATGGGTCTGATTATTGGGAACCTCACTGATCTGAGGAACAGGGTCTGCATAGCTTCAACTGAATGAAGCAGTGGTCAGGCATGTGTACCATTGCTCCATCTACTGTACATGAGATTTCCAGAGTAAACCAAGTACAGCGCATCAGTGTCCATTTATTGTCTATAGGACTGCCAAGGATTGCCCAGTACAGACCCACAAAGAATCCATTGAACAATTAATTGTGTAGTGCCAATGGTCTGACCCTCCCAGCGATCAGCAATTATTAAGTATCTTGTATATAGGCAATAACTTAAAAATTTAATACATTTTTTAAATCTAACATAATATACCGGTAACTATGTTTATTATATCAATAAAAATATTCTATCACTATAAAAAAAAACAAAGAAAGACTAAGATTTCTAACAGATCTTTTATTAATAATATAGTCAGACTCATTATTATTATTATTATTATTATTATTACCATCATAAATCAGTGACCCTAATATTGCGGCTTCTCATTACTTGATAGCTTACGCTGTTGATATATTTTCACAATATTAATTTAAATATTCAGTTTTTGTATCTTTCCATTACAAAATATAGTTATTTCCTTATACCAGAAAAATGCCAGTTTTCTTGGTGATTTCTGTTGCACACCCTGTGTATGGTAATTTACATAATTGCTACTACGGTGAGACAGTCTGTCATTTCGGAAACGATGAGCTAGAAAGATATTTTACAACATAAAAAGGCAATAGAAGATGTGTGATCTGGACATAAATGGAACACAAGAGGGTTTAAGTGGGACCATGAAGAAGCCATATTAGGCAGCGATCCAATATGAAAAGCAACTAATGCATATGGAAAAGGCAACATTTGTTAATACTACAAAGGACCTAAAGAAGAAGACAATGAGCTGCCTGCTGTTACTGAAGTACATATTTGCATGGTGCTAGTGTTATTTAACAAAAGCCCTAACATAACTCTGATTACAGAGGACACGGCAATGACTGACAATGAACAACAGATGCAGCCTTTGTTGTCATTTTGCTTTATTTCTATTGCTTATGACAATATTCACATCTATAAACAATTTCACAAGACTGGGAATAGCTAGAAATACACAGTTTAGGCATATAAACTGCTAAAGACATTCAGGGCTAAATCACAGCTTGATTACTTCATTATAGCTAAATAATATGCCAGTCAAATCACTTTAGATCTCAATGTATTCATTATTTCAAATCATATTTTGTCTGAAATTGTATTAATGACTAAGTATTACACTTCTAACCAATGTGGTTTATACTTCAGACCTAAAGCCGTCGGCTGCGAAGTGTGAAGAGCTGCCAATATGATAGGGGCATATGGATGTAGCCAAGTTTAACTTGATAACGGACCCTCTTACCTTCTCAAAGATGATCTCCCTTAAGAGGATTAAGCTAACATTGCACAAGTTATTGATTGATGTTGAGTTAGCTGTCAAATTACACTGTGATATCACTGTGCTGTTACCTGGTTCGTTATTCTTGGCTACATCTGTGTTTATGGCAATAAGATGAAATAGACATCTTATTGAAGAACGCTGTGGTCATAACCACCTTTGCCATCCTCGACTATATAACAGAATTGTAATAATATTAAAAGAATATTAATAAAGAGGTTTTTCAGGACTTTAAAGTTGGTGACCTGTTCTTTACTGGGAATTCTATACCCAGCACAATCACAGCAGATTCAAGGAACCATGGAATTCTAACATGTGCGTTGTCTCCATCACTATTTACTAAACAATGATCTTTGATATTGGCCATGCCAAGTACTGAATCTGTATATGTAGATTAAAGGGTAGGCATTTAAAGGTGACAACTCTGCTGTAAAATATGAAGGTTCATCTTCTAGATGAATTTAAACAGTTTTACTACGCGTTTCTGGCTCGAAATGAGCCCTATTTCACATTAAACTACCTACAGTATGTATTAGCGGAACACGGCACTCAGGGTGCAAGAGGAAAGTGCCCAAGTCTGGTATCCAACCAATCATATAGAATTTGCAACAACTTGGCACTCAAATCGTGAAGAGATTTTAACAGATCCTTTTATTTTATGTGCATCCAAAATAAAAACTTGAACGTTTTCAGCACCACAATGGACCTTCATCAGAATAAAGTTTTCATAGATGATTTCTACAGTATATATACAAAAACAAAAATAAGAACAAAAATTCGAAATTAGCAATAGTCAAAACATTTCGATACCCATGTATTGAAAAAAATTCTATGACACAGCTTAGATTATGAAACTAAAGTCGATAAGTGATACACATCAAGAGTGGAGAATCCAGAAATTCAAGTCCAAGTGAGCTCGGTGAGAGTCAGATGATTCCTTGGGCAAAAAATTGTCTGTGCTGTGAAGGTAGTTTAAGGAAACGGAAGCAGAAACATAATCGTGTACCGTAAGTGATGACAAATACTGTATATATTAAGATAAGAAAGGATAAGAAAGGAGATCTAGGATTTCTATTGCAGTGGCAGTGAGATGCTCAAGTGCAGGTCTAGAAGACTACCTATATAAGGAGCTGTAAGAGGGAGCACATGCACTGATGGGTCAGTGGTACTAGACATATTCTGCAAAACTGAAAAAAAATGATGAGTAAATAGCACGTGGGGAGTGATATAAGGTGACCAGAAAAAGCACAAAAATGCCAAAAATGTAGAAAATAAATTAACAATCTTTATTACAAAAGTATGCCCTTTATTTTCAAGCATCATTATGATTGCTTACATTCATTTAACATACTCTTTTTGCACATGCACTTTATAACTGATGAATTGGTCTGTTTATGGATGTGAGCATGCTATAAACCTCATGATGAACTGTAGCAATTTTCAATATATCATCATTGCCCTAGCTATAGATGTTTAACAGGGTCCTAAGCCATAAGCATCCCTAGCATTTGAGGCATCTTTTTATTTAAAATTCCATTTATGTTACTATTGTTATAATAAAGATTGTTAATTTATTTCCTACATTTTTTGTATGTTTGTGCTTTTTCTGGTCACCTTATAACACTCCCCACGTGGAGTGACTAGGTGTCTCAGATGGATTTACATGTATTGATAGCATGATTTGATTTGGATCATTCCCCATTGATTCTATTGCTCTCAGATTAAATAGGGTAAACCTCCTAACAACCCTCAAAAAAGCCCTTTTATGACATTGTAGGGGCAAAGTATTTTAACTACATGACAAAAGTAAACAAATAAAAGATAAAGCTTGAAAAAATAAATGAAACAAAATTAAAAAAAAATTATTCCACTGCCAGGCAGAATCATTTTACAGCACCAACCCTTTTAAATATCCCTCCCCCTCCAAAAAAATCACAAGACTGATGCAGTATATACCAAATTTTTCAGACAATAAGACGCACTGGACCATAAGAAGCACCCCAAATTTTCAGAAGGAAAATGGGGAAAAAAACTAATGCGTTAAATGTGGGTCCATTTTACAGTCCTGAATTCAACTTACCCTTGGGGGATCAGCAGCACTGGTGGAGCGGAGTCACAGGGGGTGTTTGGTGGTCTGGCGTTGATATGACCGAGACTGGTGCGGCAGGTTCCCCAGTGCTCAGTGGTGTGGGGGCTCCGCCGACATTTTGTGAAAACCTGGAGCCCCCGCACATCCATTGCTGTGATACAGTGGTCTCTGGGAAATCCCATCCTGGAACAGCAGGTGCGGCAGTGCTCGGTGGTGCGGGGTCTCTAGCGACATTTTGTGAAAGTCCAGAGCCCATGCATTTGCATTGCCTCAATGCTGTGGCCTCCGGGAAAATGGCCGCCAGAGGCGGCGCATGCACAGACTGAGATCTCTGAACGAGATTTTGTTGTCTCTGGTGGCCATTTTCCCAGAGGCTACAGCATTGAGGCAGTGGAAGTGCACGGGCTCTGAGATTTTAAAAAATGTCACCGCCCCCGCACCACCGAGCATTGCTGCACATGCCGCATTGGGTTGGGAGTGAGATCATCGCCCTGCAGCGTCGGACCACAGGAAGAATCGCTCGACTCCTGCAGCCACCTCGCTAATTATAAGTACAGTATATTCTGACTAAAGGACACCCTCCGTTTTCCCCAAAAAATTTTTTGGGGAAGAAAGTGCATCTTATAGTCAGAAAAATACGGTAAATATAGTTTTTACCAAAAAGTGAACACACATTAAAATGTATTTTTGTAGATTTTTATATGGTAAAAATAAGTAAATAAGTAAACAGCATGTAAAAAAATGTTAGTGATCATGAATATGGAAAAATGGCCCTGTTAGGAACGGGTTAAGTTTAAAATTGCATTTTCAGTGCTTAATCCAGAATAGGTCATTATTCTAATTACAAATGTGACTGAAATCACAAATGTAAAATTCCTAAGCTTTATTAACCCCCAAAGGGTAAATTGGGTTGTGTTCTCGTCAATTATTAAGGTAGACGGTAATAACACTCTTAGTACAACTTCTGCTATGGAAAATGTTAATTACAGTAGAGTTAGAAAGCAATGAATACTAATCAGCTAATTTCCATACTTTAACACAACCTCATTAAGGAAGATAACACCTAATGTTTAGGACTTGAGACTATATTCCCCTTTTTTATTCCTGCCCATATCAATCATAGATTGAATTGCATTTAGGTCAAGGGAAATACAAGGGATGGTTTGTAGAGTAGCTCTGCCCAACAATTTAACAATTTCAAACATTTCATGGATTTTAGGTCTGGTAATGCTTCTATAGTGGACAAGTATAGTTCACATAATGATTTAATGTAAACTTATGGCACCTGCTTTAAAAATACAATATGTCTTCTATATTCTATTCCATTTAAAACAATGGGTTTGACGCACAGATATTTAAGCAGGAAAATAATTATATGTTCCTAAGAACCAATGCAGTTGTCCAAGGTAATCAATAAGCAAACAGCCAAATGTCATCTGAAAAGCATTTTATAACTGTTTATTAGGATGCATGTAATGTATTGAGCTAATTACCAATCCACCAATAATTAAAAGCCATACAATTAAAGAGACACAATTGTACTTCTACAGTAAAGGTAGAAAAGTTCCAGCAAGATGAATCCTTAAAGAAGTTTTCCCATGGAAAAAAACATCATTTTAATAAATAAACAATGAAGCAAAAATAATTTCCACATTTGGATGGGTTTAAATTAAATGTTCAGGTCCCGAGATAATCAAGATAATCTTATAAATGTGCCCCTGCTGTGTACGGTGTAAAGGCCGCGTCTGACAGTACAGGTACATGGTCTGATCATACCACAGCTCCTGGGCAGGGGAGGAGAAAGAAAGCTATACAAACATTACAGCACGGTATCGCAAATGATTCTTTGCTTGAAGTAAAACATTGTTTAAAAACAGGCAGGGAAATGTTTTATCTCACAGAAAGAATCAGCAGTGATCCCATGCTGTAATGTCAGTACACTCTCTTGCCTCCTCCCCTGCCCAGGAGCTGTGGTATGATCAGATCATGTCCCTGTACAGTCAGACACAGCCATTACACAGTACACAGCAGGGGCACATTTCTAAGATTATCTCAGCACAGGAACATTATATTCAAACACATCCAATTGTGGAAGTTATTTTTATTCCTAGATCTATTAATTAAAAGGACTTTTGTTCGTGGTAAAACACCTTTAAAAAACATTTATTGACTATACCAAAACCTAAGGAAAAAATCACTCCAACCCTATTTAAAAAGCAGACGCATTTCAGACATAGGTATGGACACCTCTGGCCAATGTTTATCTCCCTTGGACACAAAAATATTAAATGATGTAATTCAATATTTCCGATCCTTCTCGACCGTGCCATCATCTCTCCCCGGCATATTAGATTGTCAACTGATCCAGTTTCAATAATATTAATCCACAAAAAACAGGTCAACTAGGAGATTCTTAAACTTTCTGATATCTACATCAGCAGGATATAGGCTAGTTATTACACTCTTTTAATTTAATGGCTTACTAACAATTTAAAAACTGGTGGCAATTGTCATGCTGCCATAGTTGTCCTGTTTTTGGAATAATCTTGATGGAAACTGAAGAAATTACAAAAATATATATATAATAGGGAGTTGCTAATCCATTCATGGTATGTATGACACATCATGATCTATCAGAATGATTTACCAAAAACATAGAATTCTGCTTTTTTAAAGCGCTGCTTGCAGTTTGTTTTCAGCCATTTTTCACATTTTCTTTAAGCTGTCAGTTTTAATATGACATGTTATGAGACTAATCTTATTATGACAGAAGTAGATACAGTGGTGTATGTACCCATATGATTGCAATGTATAAGCATATAAATGACAGTTAAGGATAGACAAAGAATGAATTTACTGCATCAAATGTTCACACACGAGAAAATAACAGATGCCAACAATAATAACCTGGTATTAGGAAGACAGCAGCCATTACGTTTCTGCATATTTATTATTGAGCTGTAAACAAAAACGGCTATAGTGAAAAGTCTGAAAATACCAATTCATGTTACTGTAAACAGGTACGGGAATGCAGTAACGCAGGGATTGCAGAACAATGCTGTATAACAATGTTATTTAATTTTCAACAAAAAAAAGATTGCAATGGTCTCTTCGCAGGGAATTAGTAAACAAACAATAAACAAGGATAGTAAAGGGTTAATGCACCAGTCTGCTATTTTAACGGAACTTATCGCAGTCTAAGGTCGGCGTCACACTGGCGAGTGTGATGCGAGTAAGTCGCACG
>VIAB01001252.1:125439-140227 GCA_009801035.1 Oophaga pumilio
TTTTTTTAAAAAAATCATTGATTTTTATCCACCCTGTGCAGCACATGTATGGTTTATAGTTTATGGGGCTGTTCACATGTCTGTGTTTTTGCTGACTGCGTGTCAGGAAAAAAAATCATGGATATATAAAAATGGACAATACTCGGACCAGTGTTATTCAGTGGGGCAGTGCAGATTAGTGATTTTTTTTCCGTGACCAAATTTGCGTGAAAAAAATCGCTGCATGCTCTAGTTTCTTGTGTACATCTGAGAATAACTACCATTCAAGTCTCTGGGTAAGTAAAAATAAATCGGGACGCCATACGGAGCCACAGTATAGAATCTGATTTGTACAGAAACAGTGCAGTTCTGTAACAAAGGAAACTGTAAATGATTAATATCTGCTTCTGTAAAAACAGATTGTATACGGACTGCACGCGGATGACAAGTGAGAAAGAAATTGTCCTAGTTTTTTAGCTGAAACTATGAACCTACCGAAATGTCAGTCTTGCCACTCAATTTCCTGATACAGTTTGTGCTTCATCTAATTGTAATCTCTCAAGTATTAGGGCTTAGTTTTCCCTTTTCCAGTTTCTGTTCCCCTTTTAAACATTAACGTGCCACAAATTTTTGACAAAATTAGCCTCTAAAATTGTGTTCATTTTTGTTTAGTCTTTTTCTGAGGACCACTTAGTATCTAAGCGTAACGTTTTCTCTTATAACTGAACCTTGAAAATGTGGCTATCTGTTTGTTTTTGAAACCAGAGAATGCAAAGAACTGAGCATTTTATTTCGTGATACTGGTGGAGGAATCTGTTTTTCCAAGTTCAGAGGCGTGTCAAAAGATTCAAACTTCTTACAACAGCTGTTTGTGGTCACCGAGACTGTCTTTGCTTCAGGTCTTGTAGCACAACTATTTCACCTGAGCAATTTTTCAATTCTTTCTATTTTTAGGGGAAAAAATATAGGCAGGTCCTGGTAAGGATGGCACAACTCTTGTGTCTGCGTCATCTACGGAAAGTAAATTTGCTTATGTACTAAATCTGACGAGCCACGAGAGCTGTCTGCTCCTAATAACTCCAGGATACACAGTCAGATTACGTACATTTCTTGACCTCCTCCGCACAATTAGTGTTTAGACTAATGGGACAATGTTCTCTTGCCAGTTTCCTGAAATCAACCATTTCTTTTGCTAAATTTAAAATAAAATTGTTCTCTTTGCATAAAAATCTCACAGCTTCAGGTCACTTACATATTTCTGCAAGACTTTAGGTATATAACAAGAAGAGATGAGCGGATTACTATGCGCAGCCTTATTCCACAGTCCAGGTCAGTGATTTCTGGCTATGGACTGCTCACATTTCCTTACAGCTCGGCTTATGATTACTCGGGCTAGACAGATGTCACTTGTCTGCCGCACAGATGACGTCACACCAAGCCAGCAGCTCAAACGCTGTGTCGTGGAAGCTCAGGAAATGTGCGCAGCTCACGTCCGCATTCAGTGATCACTGGACCGTGGACCGGCTTTGCACAAAGCGATCCGCTCATCTCCAATATCGAGCATTACAGTCTATAGAAAATGATATTTATATATAACATTTACATACAGATTCCATTGTTTTTTTACCTTCTTTGAGTTATAACTGGTGGCAGCATACTATGTTATTCTGACCATCAAAGAACAAAGGAAACATGATGGAAAATAATTTGGGCAAATGTCACTGGAGTCAACAAAAAATGTAGTCATCTTGTGTTTATTTTTCCTTACTTACAATTCTCTTGTTACAGCACCCCTATATGTGCTCCTATGGAGGTAGATATGGGCCCCTTTAACCTCTTGGGCCCCTATACGGCTACATAGGTTGCCCCAATAGTCTATCTGCCGAATTACGCACTATTGTGAAACACCTAGTGATTTGATTGCATTTTCGTTATAGTACCGTATATATTTTTTCTGGAGAACATAGTTATTTTCATTTAAGCTCAGAACGTAAAATGATCTTGCAAGTTTTTAAAATATAGATCTCACAATTATTACCATTTTAGAGGTATAATTAATTTATGTAGTCATCATTCATTTGCAAAACTGCATATATCATATTATGAGACGTTAATTTGGAAATGTATTCTTTAGAATATAAATTTTATCTGCGTGATTAATAAATATTTGATAGTGTTTGCTGAACAAATGCAGTCAGTGTCTAGCTGTCTTGTATCTTAAGTTTGTACATGTACCTGCTGACATCAAAGGCCGGTTTAGTAGTCCAGGCACCCACGGAAGCACTGTAATTAACTTGAATTGAATATTTTTATTTGTAATGGAAGATCTGACAGGTGTATGCTTTCTCCTGATATAAAATTCTGTTGCAACTATTAAAACATTCTTTTAAACTCTCTCCGGTTATTCAGGAATTGGCTATTCGTAGGAATTGGCCTCAGTGAGAAATGGCTACTGATATGTTCAAAGGGTCGATCAGTAGGAAGCTCAGCAAGTTGCAACTCAGAACTTAATCAATACTATGCCTTGTGTGTGTGTGTATAAATATGTTTTGTCTACATATACCCATCAGCTATTCTTGTTCTGTAAAGTTTTCTTTTTTTAAGTATCTTTTTCTGTACATCTGTACTTGGGAAAATTGGGGGCCACCCTACAAAGTCTTCCATGTCTCCGTTTGTCACCAACCTTTACCGTGGCAAAAATGGCATGTTTTTTAGGGACCATGTGACCTCATCCTACCCCCTCCATAGAAATTTAAAGAACCAACTATCTTCTTCTATCTCTGTAATCGAAAAATCTGTCTTGGTTGACAGATTTTAAAGATTTTACCATAAATTGAGTTAAAGAACATACTAGGAGTAAAAAGAAGATTTCTCAGATCATAAGGAAGCCCTCCTCCCATCAAAATTTTTATCTTTATAAATTACAGTCATCATATTACATAACACTGTGTACTTACAATTGCTCATTTTGCCTTTCTACCGAGTTCATTTTTGTGTCTCCATTATGACATCATCTGACTAAAAATTGACTGGTTGAATGCTTCTAATCTCTAAGTAAAAACACGAGGTCAATTTTCCCTGTATTAGTCATGAGTCACTGCAAAAGTCCCTGGCAGGCGGGAGGAGAAGCGGGGCAGCTGCGTCAGGAGTTGAAGAGCGGAATGATTTCTGCAGGGAAAAGAGACTTCCTGTTTCTACAGAGAGCAGAGAAAAAAGATGAATTAGCTGGATTGAAAGGCAAAATGAGCAATTGTAAGTACACAGTGCTGCATAGTATGATGATTGAAATATATTGGGAGGATAAAAACTTTGATGGGAGTGCTTCTTCAAAAAAAGAAAAACCATGTCTACTTTTGATCAGACTCAATAATGGGCCCAAATTTGTATAAACTGGCATTTTTTACATTGGTTTTGATGAGAAGAAATGCTGGAGTCAGATGCTCCTAATTCCACAGAGAATTTGAAAGCAATATGTACGATTTGGTGTGACACTGCCATTGCAGACTTCCATGTGGATATTTGTTGCAGAAAGCAATTACGGTAATTTTTTTTATTTTATTTTTTCATAGTAGTAATATGATAGTCACGTCTATCCTTAAAGATGTACTTGCACACAATTATAGCTCATCCCGCGAAGATATTTTTTTGGCAGTTTTGAAGTAAATTCCTGCTGCTCAGTGATTTTAGCAGTAACCTACTTCTCTACAACCTAATAAATAAGTCATAATAAAAATAATTAGGTAAAATTGTAATAATAAGTCAGTTACACAGACAATAATTTAACAAACTGCTGCGCAGCATGAGGTCCGAATGTAAGCCCATCACTGTTGTGCGTTCCTACTAGGGGCATAATACATTGATTCTCTCTGGTTTCTGGGCTATATTGTGAATCTCTCCAGTAGTTTATTTTCTGTGGTTTTTCTATAAGCATCATCAGCATATAGCGGGATCGCAGCCCGTGCGTATGAGATGCTGCCACACAACAGGGTAATTATACGGAAGTTTACCTACCTACTTTGCCGAGGTTCTGCTTTGTTTCGCTAATGAAATGCAGAGCATTTTTTTTGGATGCAATTATTCAAAATGTTATTACCCATACTGAACACTCAATGACTTAAGGTGGATTAATTAAACTGTAGCTGGTTTGCCATCTGGGTGCAACATATTTAGCTGCTTTTCTATAAGGAAGATTTTTCATTGAATAAAGTGTTTTTGAGAAGGTGGTTGCCAGGTTGTGTTCTCTAAAAGATAAATGTTAGACCCAGCTTCAATTAATGCCATAATAACGGCAATAAAAGGCGGCTGCTGGTGGATGTTTTTTCACCTGCTCGCAGTTTGCACAAAAGGGGCTAATACATTATTTGGGAGATGATGTTACGGCTTTTTTTTTTCCACAGAATCACAGACAAGTACATTTAAGTTCAGTACACTCATTTCACACAACAGCAGAGAAAAAAAAAAAAAAAAGAACCGAGATGACAGGCATAAACCTAATCTGATTTTTATGGCTCAAGCGGATTCATTAAATTAGAGAGAGCGCTCGTGTTCATTAATGAACTGGTGCCATATGTTTTAACTACCCTGGTCAATAGCTGATAAAGAAAAGCTTTTGTTCCGAAAGACAGCATTAAAATGGAAAAAAAAAATAAAAGAAAGGCAAAAACAGCTGGATAAAAAAAATTCCCTGTTTTGGACTTGTATCAGAGGAGTTGCTTTGATTTCAGTAAACTACAACCGAGGCAATATGGCTCACAATTTGTGACCCCAAAGGTAGTCATACATTACTGGAATCCAGCCTACTGCGCCTCACATTACACAGATGTGAAGGCCTGATTATAGCGGCTTCATAATTAACAGTGATCCGATTTGTTTTGTGGCATAAATGGTGCATGTGTAGAACATTAGCCATGGCACTCTCATTCAAATTCAACTCGAGGGCTCAGCGGCAGGCGGGTCACGAGCTTCAGGGAGTTGAAGCACAAGCTCCTCCATATGTTCTTGCTGCATCTTACTATGGCTACGAGTGCAAGTTAAGTTCCCTAAAGAACCTAATCGTGTTCTGTAATTACAGCGCGGCTTTCTGCTGGCTAGAAATGAGGGAAAAGCTAAAACACTCCCTCATCAGATAATTTGTAAATTACTTTACATGGCGGATGCCTAACTCAGTTGGTTTTCAACTGCTGAAATTATAAATAATTGTAACAGATGTGGCAATATGGCTGGTCTCCAATAAACGAGGCCCTTGGTAATTTGGCCGACCCTTTGACAGGCCAATTTAATAAAATGTGAACAAAATCTTCTTGCTAATAATTTATCATCCTTTTTCCCCACTGAATAAACTTAATTACCCTAGCAGTTAACAAGGTCACACCCAGATGCCAAACTCTGCTACAGTTTTGATAATGCAATCAGGAATTGAGAGGTGATGACAGTGTTGTTGTTTTTTCATTACCTGGCTCCATATAAACACAGGTGGCGTAGCTTCCTTGTCAGTTTTTAATAATTACCAGCTATTATGGAATGCATAGTTAGCAGATTGAAAACCACACTTTAGAGTATTTGTCTGAGTATGATGGAGATTTTACTGTATGGGGAGGATGATCCCTGGAATACGGCTCCAGCGCTCGGTGACTACCCGACAGCCCTTAGGTAGCTCGTAGGTGATATCAGGAATATTCTTTAACTAGGATCCTGACATTTTCATGACCCATTGTGATTTAACCTTTGTTTAAAGCTTTCTATACCGGTTTAATTGGCTTCTAAAGTGACATGTTTGAAGACACAGCATGGATCACTGCAAGGTTAAAGGTTGATGTCCTCTAATGGGAGGTGACACCAAACTGCTTTGTATTATTGCGATGTCTGCAAACTTATCTATATACAGCTCTGGCAAAAATTAAGAGATCACTGCAAAATTTTCAGTTTGTCTGATTTTTCTCTTTATAAGTATATTTTTGAGTAAAATGTAAATTGCTCTTTTATTCTATAAACTACTGACAACATGTCTCGGAATTTCCAAGCAATAAAGTTTTGTATTTATTTTCAGAAAATGAGAAATGGTCAAAATAACAAAAAAAATGCAGTGCTTGCAGACCTCAAATAATGCTAAGAAAACAAGTTCATAATCATTTAGAAAGAACAATACTAATGTATTAACTCATGGAGAGTACAGAAATCAATATTTTGTGGAATAACCATAATTTTTAATCACAGCTTTCATGCGTCTTGCCATGCTTTCTACCAGTCTTTCACACTGCTTTTGGGTGACCTTATGCCACTCCTGGTACAAAAATGTATGCAGTTCTTTTATGTTTTGTGACTATCCATCTTCCTCTTGATTACATTCCAGAGGTTTTCAATGGGATTCAGGTCTGGAGTTTGGGCTGGCCATGACAGGGATTTGATGTGGTGGTCCTTCATCCACACATTGATTGACCTAGCTGTGTGGCAAGGCGCATTGTCCTGCTGGAAAAACCAACCCTTAGAGTTGGGTAACATTGCCTGAGCAGAAGGAATAAACTGTTTTTCCACGATAACCTTGTATGTGGCTTGATTCATATGTCCTTCGCAAAGATTAACCTGCCCAATTCCAGCCTTGCTGAAGCATCCCCAGATCACCAAATTTCACAGTGGGTGCAAGACACTGTGGCTTGTACCCCTCTACAGGTCTCCGTCTAACCATTAGATGACCAGGTGTTGGGCAAAGCTGAAAATTTGACTCATCAGAAAAGATTACATTACTCCAGTCCTCTATGGTCCAATCCTTATGGTCTTTGGCAAACTTCATCCTGGCTTTCCTTTGCTTCTCATTGATGAATGCTTTTTTCTAGATTTACATGATTTGAGTCCTGCCTCTAGGAGCCTGTTACAAATTGTTCTTGCCGTGCGCTTCACCCCAGCTGGCATTTGCCATTCCTTTTGTAGGTCACTTGTCATCCTGCGGTTGCTGAGTGACATTCGAATAAGATGACGGTCATCCCAGTCAGTGGAGAGTCGTTTTCAGCCTCTGCCGGGCTGTAGATTTGTTGTCCCCAATGTCTGCTGCTTGATCCTGTTGTAATGGACTGCCATCTTAGAAATTTTAAGAATGGAGGCAACATGACGCTCACTGTATCCCTTTGCTAGTAAAGCCAGAATTAAGCCCTTTTCCTCACTCAAGACTTTTCTTTTCAACTCCTTTGGCATGGTTAAAAGTTATTTTTTCATTCCTATTACTTTTAGGTTATTACTAGCACTTGTTTTGCCATCCAGCTTGTCCTATTGCAAGAGGATTGTGAACACCACAGCAGTGTTTTTTATACTTTCCTTCGTTAAATAAGATTTGGTTCAGGTGATCACCTAATCAGAAGCACATTAAGTAGAACGAGGTGTACCCTGTTTGGAATTCAACTGACACTGGAATGGAATAGCTGTCAGACATGTAGAGAAGCTGATTTTTATAAAACTGTACAGTGGTCTCTTAATTTTTGCCAGAGCTGTATATTCAGTATATAAAATTGTGGGCAGGTATTTTGTAAAACATACGATTCTGTGCTGAAAAGTTGAAAAAAAGGTTGAAGATAAAAATAAATATAATTTTTGACGTTGCATCACATTCATGAACTGCATGCAACATTTTGATGAATTTGGCACAAAAATACAGTAGTGAATGAGGCCATAAAAAAATCAAAAGTGACTTAAAAAAAAAACTGCACATTATGAATTATGGCCTTTGCGTTTGTTTTTATGGACTGCCTTAATTAACTAAGTTTTCCTCTTTCAGTAAATTGGACGCCAAATGCTTTCAGGCATGTAAAATTTAAAAAGACAGATGGTACTTCCTTTCCACCTTACCAGCAACAACTGCTGCTCTGTGCTTTGGCTGCAGCTGTGAAATCACGCATCACCTCTGCAGCTGATCATCGATATGTGTTTTATTTTTCGGACTATAAGACGCACCGTGCGGACCATAAGACGCACCTAGGTTTTAGAGGAGGAAATGAGGGAAAAAAAACTGAATCAAAAAATGTGGTCAATTCTGTACTTAATATCACCTATCCTCGTAAATATGGTAGCCTTATCCCCATCCTGATACACATGGCCCCTCATTCTTATCCTGGTAAGCATGATCCCCCCTTATCCCTATCCTGATATGCATGGCCCTCATCCCTAGCCTGGTATGCATGCCTTCTCATCCCTAGCCTGGTACACCTGGCCTCCTCGTCCCTGTCCTGGCAAGAATGATCGTCCTCATCCCTATACTGGTCCCCATCTTGTTCAAGTATGCATGGACCCCATCCTTATCCTGGTATGCAGGGCCCCCTCCTTAACCTGGTATAATTGGCCCCATCCTAGTCCTGGTATGCATGGCCCCATCCTTATCCTGGTATGATTGACCCCGTCCCAGTGCTGGTATGCATGGCACCATCCTTATCCTGGTATGCATGGCCCCTTCCCAGTCCTAGTTTTATTGGTTCCATCCTTATTCTGGTATGCATGGCCCCATCCCAGTTCTGGTTTGATTGGTCCCATCCTTATTCTGGTATGATTGGCCCCATCCTGTTGCTGCTTTGATTGGTCCCATCCTTATTCTGGTATGATTGGCCCCATCCCGTTGCTGGCATGATTGGTCCCATCCTTATTCTGGTATGATTGGCCCCATCCCGTTCCTAGTATGAATGGCTCCATCATAAAAGATTAAAAAACAAACCATTACACTTACCTTCCTCCTCTCCCTCGCAGTGTCCTGCTCCGGTGCCAGCAGCTGATTAATGCTTGTGAGCAGCGCATTGCAGGGACGTCATGCGCTGCACACAAGCAGAGCGCAACTGCCGGAATACTCACCGACACTGTTCATCGGTGATCGCGATGAGTATTTATTCCTCTTCAGTAGCACACAATGTCAGCCGCTGGCTTCGTGCTGCTGCGGCGGTCACGTGTGCCGATACTTAAGAGAAATGACCAGCTGCTCCTCCGAAACTGCTCCCCCACCTCCCCACAACAGCCAGAGCCCACCTCCCCACAACATCCAGAGCCCATATATCCGGACTCCACATTTTGGAAGGAAAAAAGTGCATCTTATAGTCCGAAAAATACGGTAGATGGCACACACTGCCGAGCTCAGCTATTGACTGCAGCATTGATGCATAATGTTGATATGACCAGAGCAGTGGTGGAGTGCTTGAGTTATAGAGGTTGAGTATCATTTGGCTTTCTTAGTTTACAGGCCTGAAACCATTTGAAATCCACTACGTTTAGGCTAAGTTCACACCAGGCATTTGTCCAGTTTTTTAATGCAGATTTTCAGCCGCGTTTTACAGTACCAGCAAAGTCTTTGAGATTTCAGAAATCTCATGTGCTCAGCTTGGTTTTTCACCCAGTGAAATGAATGCGTGGTGAAAAAACGCACCAAAAAGTATCAGGTTTTGCTGCCTTTTTTGTGCCCAAACTTGATTCCATAGAATAGGACTTTTTTTCAACACTAAACTTTATCAACATGCACAAAACACAAATCTAGCATGCAAAAAAAGCAAGAAAAATCAAAGTAAACATGTTTTTTTTCTGCAGCTTCTTTCCTGCTAAGAGATCAGGTTTTCCTGTTGAAAACAAAAATGCTGAAAAAATGACGCTGTGAACTTACCCTTAAAGTGGAAAACCCCTTTAAGTTTTGATACAGATATCCAGTCCACATGTAGCGATCAGAGCCCGCCTCATTTACAGGTGCATGATTTGGGCACAATGTTGCGGCACTATAGCAGCAGTTTGAAATTATCACTCTGCAACATCCACTGCTGTTGTTTCTGAAAAATACCCATGGAGTCAATATCATCACTACACCTGTAGATAAATTCCCAAAGGGGTGAAATTTCCATTGGCTCTGCAAACGCAACTTGACATCAGCTTATTATTCCAGCAAATTTCGGTTTAAAAAAGTCAAATGGCGCTCCTTACCTTCCAAGACCTGCTGTGAACCCAAACAGTAGTTTTCTCCTGCGTATGGTGTATTGGCATGCTCAGGAGAAATTGCTCAACAAATTTTGGGGTACATTTTTTCCTGTTACTCTTGCAAAAATAAAAAAAAAATGGGTCAAAAGTAAAATTTTTGTGACAAAATGCTAAATGTTCATATTTTTTCTTTGCACATTCCAAAAATTCCTGTAAAAAACCTGAAGGCTTAATAAAACCTCTTCATTGTGGTTTTGAGCACTTTGAGGCTTGCAGTTTTTAGAGTGGTGTCAATTTTGGGTATTTTCTATCATATAGTACCCTCAAAGTCACTTCAAATACATGTCGTTTCTAAAAAAGAAAAAAAAATGGTTTTGTAAATTTTGTTGGAAAAATGAGAAATCGATGGTCAACTTTTAACCCTTATAACTTTTTAAGAAAAAAAAAATTGGTTCAAAAATTGTGCTGATGTAAAGTAGACATGTGGGAAATGTTATTTATTAACTATTTTGTGTGATGTAACTGATTTAAGAGCATCAAAATTAAGTTTGAAAATTACAAAATTTTCAGAATTTTCACCAAATTTCCATTTTTTTCACAAATAAACTTAAGTTATATCAAAGATATTTTACCATTGCAATGAAGTACAATATGTCATGAGAAAACAGCCTCAGAATCAGTGAGATCCATTGAAGGGTTCCAGAGTTATTACCTCATAAATGGACAGTGGTCAGAATTGTAATATTTGGCTTCGTCATTAACCCTAGCATACGAGACGTCACAAATCTACACTTTTACGTAACGGGGGCCTTTTAGGCAAATCATATGGAGAAACTCACATAAATAACTTTTACAAGTTTATTTCAGAATTGAAAAATAAGATATGAATAATGCACAACATTTTAATTATAGTTTTTTGCAGAAAACACCAAAAAAACTTTTTTTTTCCAAATTTCATACAAAGATATGAAAAACACACATAGGTATATAAATCTAGAGTAAACTAGCTGCAGCTACATTTCTTTTCAAACTTTTTCTTTTCAATTTTATTGGTCTTCCAAACAGTTTTCACGTTATCTTTTCTGAAGAATGTTCTTTACAGACATTTTCCTCACAAGTGCTACAATATCGCTATAAAGTGCCCTCTTCCTCCTCTCATCCTCAGCATCTCCTACCTTTTATACTTTCTTTTAGGTGGTGTACAATTCTTTGGATTTTTGTGGCTCACAAGCTCTACCCTTTGCAAGCTTCTTATAGAAACAAAGAGACTGAAAATGAGTCAGACTTCCTCCCAACATCATATCATCACAGGTCCTTCAGCAATTAGCTCACAGTGTATACTGTCCTCAGTACTCTCTACACAGCTCATTACTGTGTTTAGAAGAACCTGAGATGATGTCTTGGCCTCATCACTACCTCACAAAATCATATGAAATCCTCACATGGCATGATCCACCCCCAGCCCCTCCACCAGCAACCATGACTACAAATAAAGTAACTTGAGACACAACCACTGCTGAGTACATGATAAAAATAGCAGGGGCCTAAAAGGCCCCCGTTCCGTACAGATGTGGTTTTCCCCAAAAAAGCATTGTTACACCAAAATGTCTATCAAAAAAATTACATGAACAACTGGATATTACCAACAACGACATACTTGAGGAATACCTAGAGTTTCAAAATTCTAACAAAAGTAATTTATTTATGGTTGTAAATGGCTAGATATTACTTTCTTATCTACTTTATTGAAATAGATGTTTAATTATCGGGTTTACCTTAGGCTTGCATGCTAAGCTTATATTGGTCTCTTTAATTCTGACAAATTTATGAACATAGTTTCATGTAATGTGGACATTAGCAGCACCGGAGGTGTGGTATATTGAATTCTTAAGGGGATGTAAAATTCAAAATTTCAATTTGGCTGTGAACAAACATTTACTAAATAAAGTTACTATGTAAGGGGTAATTTTTATATTTCTATTTAAATTTATTTTATTTTTTTCAATTTGTTTTCAAAATTTTACATGTCAACATTGTGTTGGATAACAGGAGAGCAAAATGTGCAGCAACCTCTAGCATCTAAAGGGTGAAATATCTAGGCTGCTAAGTAATGTTATCCATGAAAAATTGGAGAATATAATTGTGGTCAGACGTTTTGTTCATTTACAGAGAGTAAATACTTTAAAGTGTAAGGTCAAATTCTGGTACATAGTGGGCAGCACTTCTGGAAATACAGTTCATCATTTTTAGGCTGAGCAAACATGTATAGAGCGTATACTTCTAGCGAATAGTGGTTGGGAAATAATGGCCTTTTACAGAAATGCGTGTGTTCTATTAATCATCCCATATAATTTCCTTTTTTAATTATGATTTTAATTACTGCAGGACTTGGAACATCCATCCCTTGTGGAACTGGAACTCATAATAGCTTCACAGAAATCAGAAATAAAATTTCTACAGGACAAACTTAAAGCAGCGGATCTCAAGTTAACACAAGTAAATAATTGTAGAAGGGATGCACTTGAGAGCAGCATCCTGAGGGCTGGGAGAACACATGAGGTAAGAAGTCTTTTATTGTCTGGTGCATTTGTGTCAATTCGAGGTTATTCGAATCAAAAAGCTTTTCCCACTAGGATTTCAGGAACTAACTTTTTTAATAAGTCTACCTTATAATTTTTGCAACTGCTTGGAAGAATGATTAAACCATTTGCCAAAGGCTTGTTATGTTTTGTTACATGGGATGATTATAACATTTACAATGAACATTCTCTGAAGCTGCTCCTTGCTGTCTGCACTCTCTGCCGTCAGTGTTCTCCCTTTCATCCTATATTCGTTTCTTCGCTGCATTGAACTTTTTTCAGTTATTTTTACATTTTAAGTGACCACGTCCGCTCTTCGCCAGTCCTTACATTGGCTGCCCATTCATTACAGGAACCAATTTAAAGTACTTGTTCTCACCCACAAAGCTCTCCACAGTGCAGCACCCCCATACATCTGCAAACAACTTTCGACTAACCTCTGCACTAATCCTTACCTCCCACTCCCGACTCCAAGACTTCTCCCGCGCTGCGCCAATCCTTTGGAATGCTCTACCCCAAGAAATTAGGATTATCCACAATTTGCATAGGTTCAGGCGCTTCCTCAAAACACATAGGTTCAGAGCGGCCTATCACGTTCACTAATCAGTCATTCTATGTGTAAGTGTGCGTGTGTAGCCCATTCACTATCTCCATTCATCCGTCACTCCTTCAAGATGGCTGGACCATCTTTGTAAATACACCATTGTAAATACACACCTGTACTTTGTATCTCCCCCACCTCATTGTACTGTAGATTGTAAGCTCTCATGAGCAGGGTTGTTTATTTTGCTGTAACTATTGCGGTGCAGAATATGTTGGCGCTATATAAATAAAGATTATTATTATTATTACCACTCAAGTTTATACTGAAACCCAAGTGACATGTAGGGACAGTGAGGAAATACACAAAGTATGGCGTTAATTTAGTACATTATATTGACTGCATTCATCTTCTAGAACAGCGGTCAGCTGCTAAGTCACAAAGTCCACAAGTCTCCCAAAGATGTTTTGTGCCTTATGACACCAGCAGATGCTTTAAGTCCACTTCATGGATAGGACTTGTTTTTACCGTACATCCTACAGACTATCAGATTGAGATCTGTGGGTTAAGACACTTTTTTTTTTCTTACCCAAGTAAATATCGCACACGTTTGCCAATTGTCAGCATTTTGCTGGTAGACAGATGTCAGCATGAGCCCTGTGACCGATCTGCAGCATAGCAGCACTATATTTTGAGAGCTAAAGTACAGAAACCACAAAATTCTAATCCAGTGTTTCTCAACTCCAGTCCTCAAGCGAATATGTTCGGAATCGGTTGCCTAATCTGAATTTGCCATATTGGTACCCTATTCGTGCTGAATTTGATGCACGGTGGCTCAGTGGATAGCACTGCAGCCTTGCAGCGCTGGAGTTCTGGGTTCGAATCCCACCAAGGACAACATCTGCAAGGAGTTTGTATGTTCTCCCCGTATTTGCGTGGGTTTCCTCCGGGTACTCCGGTTTCCTCCCACACTCCAAAAACATACTGATAGGGAATCTAGATTGTGAGCCCCATCGGGGACAGCGACAATAATGTGTGCAAACTGTAAAGCGCTGCGGAATATGTTAGCGCTATATAAAAATAAAGATTATTATTAAGATTATTATGATCTGTTCCGAACATATTCGGTAATTTCTACTCCCATTGACTCCAATGACGTTCGGCTGTGTTCGGCGAATACTGCAAAAACAATATTCGCCGCCGATCGTAATCACAACCAAATTTTGAGAAATTCGCTCAACTGTTCTCAAGAGCCACCAAAAGGTAATGTTTTCAAGATTTCCTTAGTATTGCATAGGTGATGGAATTAATGCTTGAGAAGGTGATGAAATGGTCACCTGTGCAATACTAAGGATATCCTGAAAACTTGACCTGTTGGTGGGTTTTGAGGACTGGCATTGAGAAACACTGTTCTAATCGCTGGCAGTAAAAATGGTGGGTTATGGCATACAAGTTATTTCTAAGGTTTCGGTGCATCTGGACTTTGGTCATGGCCTGGTGCAATGTAGTATAGTGTGCAAGATGATGGCACAGTCCTGTTAGCCATTGACTTGAATACTGTTCTACATTACACCAGGCTACCACCATGGTCCATATGTACAGAAATGTTCCCTTGATCTTTTTGATATGTAGAATAATTTGAATGCCATATGCTGACCTATCAAAAAAGTTATAATCTTCACTGCAATCTGAGTGTCGTGATTCTCTGTACTCTGATTAGGATCTACATAATTTCCTTCTATGACAGAATCACTGACTGGGTGGA
>VIAB01001252.1:145431-157925 GCA_009801035.1 Oophaga pumilio
CCGGTCATTAATGTGCAAACAACCCTCGGGGGTAAAGGGGCTAAATATCTGACAATGTCAAAATTATGGGGTGAAGGAGAAAAGGGCAAAGATCATGTTTAGATGAAGTTCAGACAGTGTGGGATAATTTTACTTTGAGACATGTTCTCAGTAAAGTGCAGGAGTGCGGGTGGGACACAGCTGTGATTGGAGGTAATAAGTTTACCTCTGGTCACTGGCGTCGGCTGATGAGACTACTTCTCCCATCAGCCTTCGGCTGCTGCCTCTATTAACAGAGAGTGCAGGCGGCTGATGGAAGTATTCATCAGCTGGAGCCTGTGCTATAAATACATATTTAAAAAAACCAGCGTGGGTTGTCTTGTATTTTTGATAACTAGCCAGGCAAAACTGATAGCTGGGGCTTGCAACTCTCGGCTGTCAGCGTTGGCAAGATTGGTTATCAATAATAGGAAGGTCTCCATGCTGTTTTGTTTTTAATTATTTGAATAAACGCAAGCGCAAGAACCAAGGCAACACCATGCCCAAATCCTATCTTTACTGCAATACCATGCCTGAATACGATCTTTTCTTGTAGCTAATGCTGCAATAACTGCTTGTCTCACATTGGCCATATCAGACACTATGAGCCATATGGACATTCCGCTCTCCCCTTCACAAATAATTATTGTTCACAAAGCTAAGCAATGATTGATATCTTTTGTTAAGTACTAGTCCTGACAACATTCTCTCCTATCTCAGCTAGAGAATAACTCCTTCACAACTGGCATTTTTTTGGTGACCTCTATAATTAGAGTACTCATCTGACTGTTTGATACATGGCATAATGCTGCAGCAGAGATCCACTTCATGTCTACACTTTTGATAAATTGTGTATAAATATACTCTTTACAAAAAACTTTTTGAAATGTCGCTAACTATGTCTGACCTTTTGCATTTTTATGCTAGCTTTGACAACTTTTTCAAAAGTAGGGGTATCTGGTTGGAGTCAGCTATGCTGAGGAGAGTCTAACAGATTCATCCTAATTTGTGCGACAAATGGCATATACTATAACAAATGTACTACAGTCAGTGATTGGAATACATTCATTGGATTTGATACTTCTTACCCTAGTGAGCCCTGGATCAAGACTGGTGTACATAGCCCCAGTCTTGATGAATCGGCCCCGTTGAGTGGTGTTCTGTGGTTTTACACAGGTGCTGTAAGGGTTGTACAAAACCATATAAAAATGTACTAGCAATGAGTGATGGAAAGTCTTTTTATTTGGCATTGAGTGTACATTGCAATGTTTGAAGTTAACTAGAGATGAGCGAGTTTGTTAGGATTCGGTTCCGAATACGATCAAAATTGAATATTGTTTTTGCAGTGTTCGTCGACCACAGCCCAACGTCATTAGAGTCAATGGGAGTAGAAATTACAGAATATGTTCAGAATCAATCATAAGACATACATTCGGCAGGAATATTGTTCGAATATGGCTTGAATATGTCAAAATCAGATTCGGGGCCAAAATCCGACCAAATTCCCTCATCTCTAAAGTTAACTCATCAATACCTGTAGCTGTGTTTCATGATATCTACTTCCTACATAAGTTGTTTTAGAAAAGTGTGGGCGCATTGTGTTTACAAATTAGCTTTATATCTTTAATAACTTAATGATCTTCCATTCTATTAAAATAAAAGTATGTTGTATAAAACATATTACTGGGGTTTTCCTTCTTCGTCGAAAAATGATGGTTCTATGCTGAAGTTCCCTCCACAGTTCTTCGCCAGTATTGTCCCTGTTCAGGGAACAAAATCTAGGGCTATTTTGCCAGTTAATTCTTATTTATTCCCAGCAGTCAAATTCCCACTGATGAGAAAGTGATTACCGTACCTATCTTAGTCATCAATTTCCAAGATAAGAAAACCCCTTAGAGTTTAAAAAGAAAAGAATAAAAATCCACATTGCATATAGAGCACAATGCCAACTTTCCTAAGGAGGAGAGACTGAAATAGTGACAGTAAAATCATTTTATTGACTGAACTGGAATTAGTGTGTAAATTAGTCCTGTGTGATGTCATTAATTAATTTGTATCCAGATCTGTTTCCATCACAGTGTGAAATGGCATGGCCTTGTGTATATAGCGTCCCATATAGCCGTGAATTTTCTTAGTTACTAGTTATTTGTTCTGCTATTAGAATCCTGTTTCAGTGAAGTTATCAGGCTGAGAACCATTGCTGGTCTAGCACCCAGTAGTTATTCTATGCAGAGGCCAAATATTTCTAGTCAAGCACCTATTCTCTGCCCATTGCTAAAATGAATTGTAAGCCAAAGGTGACCAACGTTTGGCTTGGCATCCCTTTAGCAGGCCAGGATTCTGTGGTTCATCTGCATGCATTTTTCTGTAATGAGTTTAGCTGTAATGAGTGCAATTTGCATTTGTAAATCCCAATCTGTTTGTGAGGCTGCTGTTCCAAGAACCATTCACTATTACTATAGACTGAAGCTTTTGTTTTTCTTTATTTTATTTTACGTTTAATCCATATTAAAAATAGTAATAAATTGTTATTGGTATGTTAAAAATTGAGAATGCTTTTACAATTTTGGATTTTTTTTACAGCTTTTACTTACATACCAATAAACTTTTTAGTTTTATAATTTTTGTCTTATTCATAGGATATTATTTTTACTTCATTATAAAATGGATTTTCTCACTGAATAGATTTATCACCTTTATGCAGGATAGGTAAATATTAGGTATGAGCGAATATCTTTGGATAAGAGCTTATCTAAATAGCTGTAGCGCTTCCTGAATAGCTACCTCTATATCCTGGATACCTGGAGCGCTCCCAATCATCAGCTGTTTGGCGCCGCAGCTGCATGTGACGCGGCTGTGTGACAGTCACAACACATGCATGGAGAGCCCAACAAACAGGCTCTCCATGCATGTGATGTGACTGTTACTCAGCCGCAACACATGCAGCTGTGGCGCCAAACAGCTGATGATCGGAAGCGCTCCAGGTATCCAGGATATAGAGGTAGCTATTCGGTAAGCGCTGTATCTATTCGGATTAGCTCTTATCCGAAGATATTGGCTCATCCCTAGTAAATATATGATTCTTGGAAACCCACTGATTCTGAGGGCGAGAATCCAAAAGACCGCTATGTGTATAGAGCGGTAGTGCGCTTACTCGACCGTCACTCTGTTTACTATGGAACTGGAGTAGCTATCCATTCCATTTTAGGTGTGGTCACTAGAAATTTACATACTCAGACTCCAGCTTTAAAACAGCGGGTGAAATAAGTATTCTACCAATTTTCTTATCTTTATACATGAAATTCTCACCAGATGACGTTAACAACTAGAGATGAGCCAGCCTTTCAAGGTTCTGTTCAGCGCACATCCCGATGTTCGCTGAACATGTTTGTCGAACATATCCAAACCCCATTGTATTCAATGGAAGGCAAAACCAAACGAATAGACAACACCTTAAAGGAGGCCAAAAAGCTTCCCAAACAGCTCAGCTTAAGAATAGACACCAGGAAAACTGACATCAATTGACCCAGAGTTCAAATAGTATAATTGCGCAGCATGGATGCATGGGACAGGGCTTGGACCAGCATTTCTAGCTGTAACATTGATCAGTAACAGGTGGATGAGTGACAGGTGTAGGCCTGGTGCTTTGCGAGCCCTGCCAAATTCATGCAATACACATGAAGGAGACCCAACTTGGAGTCAACACATTTCCAAAAATTAGGGGCAGACAACAGGAAAAGTGAATTCAATTGACCAACTGTAGTAATTTGATAATGGCTCAGCAGCAGTCAGCCATGGGCCATGCATGAGGGATCCAGGTCTGGGCCAGCATTTAGAGCTTTAAATTGAAGTTTCAATTTAGATGATGTGGGTGAGGGACCGGTGTAAGCCTGCTTTGCTGGGAGCCCTGAAATCTCATGCAACAGCTCAAACTACTTTTTTGACAGAAATATCAGCTTGGTAGATCACTAATGTTAGAGAAATTTAAGGATCGTAACACAGGTAGCAGACTGAAAGTAAGTGCAGGCCTGCCGGTCTGAGGCAACACACATGAACGAGACCCAACTTGGAGTGTAAACATTACAAAAAATTATTGCCACACCCCACTAAAGTTCCATCAATTTCCCCAGAGTACAAATAGTATAATGGTGCTCTGAGACTCCTTCCACTACAGTCAACCCACCACATGGAGACCCAACTGTGAGTCTCTACATTTCAAAAAATTGTAACATCAGCCGCAGTAGCAACAGCAGGCACAAAAGCCACAACAAAGGTGTCACAGACTGCAATAATGCGAGATCAATGCATCACACTAAAAACGACACCATCGCCTAGTCTGCCCTATCTGGGACTGGGGTGCAAAAGTCATTGGAGCGCTATAATTTGTTCATCTTGGTGAATGTTAGGCGGTCTACACTTTCAGGGGACAGCCGGGATGCGCTTATCCGTCAAGACACCACCAACAGCGCTGAAGACACGTTATGAGAGAACTCTGTTTTCCGGGCATGACAAAACCTCCAATGCATGACAGACAAGCTCAGGCCATGCTTCCATTTTTGAAGACTAAAATGCAAAATGGTCCAAATTCTCCCTGATGCTATTCATATTGACCTTGAAGTACTCCTGCACCATCCTCTCCAGTTGTTGACAATGTGTCAGACTTGTACTCTTGTACTTACCATGTGGGAAAAGAGAACAGCATACAATACGGGTGAAAAAGTAGAAAATTCTTTATTTGCCAGATTCAACGTTTCAACTAATACAGGTCTTTATCAAGCATGATAAAGACCTGTATTGGTTGAAACGTTGCATATGGAAAATAAAGTATTTTCTATTTTTTCACCTGGATTGGATGCTGTTCTCTTTTTCCACATGGTATGTACTCCTCCATTTTGGGTCAGATGGTATTTGAACGTGCATCCTGATGTCTGATAGTGCTGTCTGCTTTTTTCATTTTTGTTGTACTCTTGTACTTGTTCGGGCTGGTCTAAAAAATGTGTGAAATGACTCACAGAAATTGCTTCTGCCACATACACTGCGGCTGCTAATGTTTTTGCGTTGACGACTTGACATTTCCGGGGTTGGAAGTCTATAACTTTCATGCACACTGTGTGCCTCACTGCTGTCTTGGGAAAAACCACTCTTAAGATTGTCAACAAGCATGCTTCCATACTCCACCATGTGCATGACATACCTGTGCAGAAGGGTGCTGAGGTCCTTCATTTGTGCCCTCTCCATAAGCGTGATTTGCACCCATCTGTACTGTGTTGGCCAAGGCTATGCAAAAGGACATACTGCAGTTGGGCTCATCGTTGCTGCCACAATTGTTGCAACATGTGGAAAGTGGCACTTCACTGTGTCGGAACATCGCATATCAAATGGTTAACCAGTAGTCCACAGGACCTCTGTAGCTATGCAAGTTGATGACCTGCGGGGTGCGAACGGCGGAAGTGAGCACACAGTGACCTTGCTTTCTGCAGCAACACATCCAGGCCGGGATAGTGGCGGAGAAATTGCTTTACCACCAGGTTGAGGACATGTATCATGCATGGCATGTATGAGGTTGCCCCAGCGTAGGGCTGCAATCAGGTTTGCACCATTGTCACAAATGTCCTTCCCTGCCCCCAGGTTCAGTGGAGACCGCCATTGCTCAAGCTTGGCCTGGATAGCTGTACACAACTCTTGAGCTGTTTGACTGCGATCTCCAAGGCATATAAATTTAAACACTGCCTGATTGTGGTGAGCCCTTGCTGCCCAGTATCGAGGTTGGGGGGATTCTCTCTGCACTGTTGGAACGCGTGTCTCATTAAGGAAGAGGTTGAAGGTGCTGGTGGAGGCCCTAGAGGAGGTTTGTTCCTCAAGCCTTAGGGATTCCAATACTTGTGGAGCAGCCCCTTGCCCGCCTAAGCCCACAGCCACCCAGTGCCCAGTCAGCGAGATGTAACACCCCTGCCCATGTTGGTTTGTCCATGTGTCAGTGGTGAATTGCTCCCTGGCAAACAGATTTTTTTCAGGAAACACGTGATGTTGTCTGCGACATGCTGGTGTAGTTCAGGCACAGCTTTTTTAGAGGAATAATAGTGACTGGGCCACTGGTACTGGGGGACTGAGTCGGCCATCGGCTTTCAGAAACTGTCTGTATCCACCAGGCGGTAAAACAGCATTTCTATGGCCAACAGTTTGGAGATGGTGGAGTTTAAGTTTTTAGCTTTTGCATGTGTTGAAGGAAACCTTTTACGTGAGTACAACTGTGGGACCGAGGTCTGGCTGCTGTGCTTTGAGAGGGTGTGGAGTAGGGTGTCATGGTTGCATCACCTCTTGCCTGTGCGGCTAGCCACAACGTAACCTCCTTGTCTTCCTTCTCCCCCACCTCCTCTGTTGAGCTACTCAACTGCGTTTCTCTGGGTTCACACCAAGTGGGATCTACAACCTTATAGTCAACCTCACTGTTTTCCCACTCCTCGCCCTGAGAGTATCCCTCTTTCTGAACTGATGGCACAATACAGTTTCCGTGCACCTCAGGTATCTGAGTCTCACCAGGACAACCTCAGGGGTTAACGTCTGGTGACGAGGGTCTGGATTCTTCTCAGACCCTACTCAGACACGAAAACATTTTGGGCATCGGTGCAGATTCTTTTCTTCTCTGGATTCTGTGAATCTTTGGAGCAGACCTCTGATGCCCATGTAATAGAATGTGCGAACAGGTTATCAGACTAGCCCATCTGTGGTTTCCCACCGTCAGTTAGGCGGTTGGAAAGTTGTGACGCAGGGGGAAACTAGGGTAATTGGGGTGCCAATGTGGATTAGGAAATAGGGCCTAATTACTCCGCCCCAATATTAGCCTAAACGATTTTGATTTGTAAGTGTGATCTCCTGAATCCTGACTGAAACACTGTATTAGCCCAAACTAGTTAGGTGCTGGAAGGTCGATTTCACACAGAACTGGATCCTATCTAATTATATGACAACTTGCAGCTGATTGAGTAGCCTCTCTGCGCTGTTACACTGGCAAAATGGAGCCAGAAAAACAACGTGTCTGCTTTTTATATACAGAGGGACATGTGACTTCGGCAGCCAATAAGAGAAGCCCTTGTCTGGACATTGAGGATGGTTTCCGCGCCCTGATTGGCTGCCAGAATGTACACACATTATGTTAAAAACATAAATAAATTACTCAGCCGTTCCTCTGACCTCCCCTCATAAAACACGTGTCCCCAACCCCCCCCTTTAACATACGAAACCAGTATCCTAGACAAAGTCCTAACTAAGGCATTAGTGGAAGCGCGATCATTTAACAAAGTGCACCTGATTTTAGCTGACTTTGAGGAAAAATGCTCAGAAATCAGAACACGAATCCGAATGAGCTACGTTTGTGCTGAATTTGAGATTGGCGAACGTTTTCTGAACAAGTTCGCTTATCTCTAGTAACAACCCATCCAATCCATCAAGGCAAAGAAATCAAACCATAGATGTCCATAAATTAAGTTATGGGTAATAATGAGGAAGGACACAGGGAAAAAGTATTAACCACGCTTACTGAAACTTATTTAATACTTCGTTCAAAAGCCTTTTTTGGTGATGGCAACTTAGAGATGCCTACTGTAGGGAGAAACTGGTTGCATGCATAGCTCATGTGTGATTTTGGCTCATACTTCCACACAAACACAGTTCAAATCCTGAAAGTTCCATGGGCTCCTTCTGTTAACTCTGAGCTTTAATTCCTTCCATACATTTTCTATTTGATCCAGGTCAGTTGATGGGCTGGGGCGTCATACCAGCTTTATTTTCTTTCTGTGAAACCAATTGAGAGTTTCATTGATTGTGTGTTTGGGATCATTGTCATGCTGAATTGTCCACCCTCATTTCATCTTCACTATCCTGGTAGATGGCAGCAGATTTTTATTAAAAAAAGCCGTATGCTGAAAAAGAGACTCACACCATGACGGTCTCACCTCCAAACTTCACTGTTCCTATGGTGGTTTCCGAGTCTTTGGAAGTGCTCGGAGATTTAGTTTATGTCGCGGCAGCTGCATGATTTGCGACTGCTAGACAGCCTGAATACATGTGGGGATTCTCTAACAAACAGGCAATCCCCACATGTATTCAGGCTGTCTAGTAGCCGCAAATCATGCAGCTGTGGCGACAGAAACTAAATCTCCGAGCACTTCCAAATACTCGGAGACCACTCGATCAATGAGCATACTCTCTTATCACTAGTCAAGAGCACCTTTAGAAATATATTTACTTAGGAAATTGGTGATGTGTTCAATACTTATTTCACCCGCTGTATATACAGTGGGGAAAATAAGCATTTGATACACTGCCAATTTTGCAAGTTTTCCCACCTACAAAGAATGGAGAGGTCTGTAATTTTTATCGTAGGTACACTTCAACTGTAAGAGACGGAATCTAAAAATAAAAACCAGTCACATTGTATAATTTTTATATAATTAAATTGCATTTTATTGCATGAAATAAGTATTTGATCTCCTACCAACTAGGAAGAATTCTGGCTCTCACAGACTTGTTTTTCTTTAAGAAGCCCTCCTACTCTGCACTCATTAACTGTATTAATTGCACATGTTTCAACAGATTAGATATTAAAATTAACTTTTTGACAGTAAGGGTGATCGAGTGGAATAGGCTGCCACGAGAGATGGTGAGTTCTTCAATGTAAGTCTTCAAACAGAAGCTGGACAGACATCTGTCTGAGATGGTTTAGTGAATCCTGTACCTCATTGAGCAGGGGTTGGCACGATGACCCATGAGATCCTTTCCAACTCTAACATTCTATGAACTTGTTAGTTAAATAAAAGACATCTATCCACAAACCCAATCACACTCAAACCTCTCCACCATGGCCAAGACCAAAGAGCTGTCTGAGGACACCGGGGACAAAATTGCAAAAGGCTGGACAATGGGCAAGCAGCTTGGTGAAAAGGCAACAACTGTTAGCACAATGAGTAGAAAATGGGAAAAACACAGGATGACTGTCAATTTTACTCGGTCTGGGGCTCCATGCAAGAATCTCGCCTTATGGGGTTAGGATGATTCTGAGAAGGTTCAGTAATCAGCTCAGAACTACACTGGATGACATAGTGAATGAACTGAAGAGAGCTGGGACCACAGTCTCAAACAATACTGTTAGTAACACACTACGCCGTCGTGTATTAAAATCCTGCTGGGCACTCAAGGTCCCCGTGCTCACGCCACTAAATGTCCAGTCCCATTTGATGATTGCTAATAATTATCTAGATTATCCAGAGGAGGCATGGGAGAAGGTCATGTGGTTAGATCAGACCAAAATAGACCAAAAAGAACACTGTCCCAACTGTGAAGCTTGGTGGGGGAGACATCATACTTTGGGGGTACGTTTCTGCCAAGGCAACAGGATGACTGCATGATATTGAAGGGAGCATGGATGAGGTCATATATCGCAAGATTTTGTCCAACAACCTCCTTCCCTCAGTAAGAGCATAGAACATTGGTCGTGGCTGGGTCTTCCAGCATGACAATGATCCGAAAAACACAGCCAGGGCAATTGAAGAGTGACTCTTTAAGAAGCATTTCAAGGTCCTGGAGTGGCTTAGCCTGTCTCCAGGCCTGAACCCAGTAGAAAATCTTTAGCGGTAGCTGAAACTCAATGTTACCCAGCGACAACCCAGAAACCTGAAAAATCTGGAGAAAATCTCTATGGAGAAGTGGGCCAAAAACTCTGCTGGAGTGTGTGCAAACTTGGTCAAGAACTACAGGAAACGTCTAACCTCTGTAATTACAAACAAAGGTTTCTGTACCAAATATTAAGTTCTATTTTTCTATTTAATCAAATACTTATTTCAATAATATGCAAATTAATTATGTAAAAATCATACAATGTGATTTTCTGGATTTTTTTTCAGGACCTACAATAATTTAGGATTTTCCGGTTTTAGGATCTTCCGGTAACATCCCGGCGAATAGAACCTCCTCATTATTCTCTCCTGAGTTTTCTCTACACCCAGATGTCCCCCCAAAACATGCGAATGGGCCATGTCTTAAAACCCTCTACCTTAGAGTCCTGGAACCAACAGCTGCTCCACTATCTCACCTCACCTCAGTTTTGTCACCCGATACAATAACTCGCCATTGACTGCAAAGTGTGGGAACCTGGTGTCAACCCCGGCTCTTGAGCAATCCCATTACATACGGTAGCATTATCAAATGCCCCCTTTGAGCAGTCCCAAAGTTCTTTTCGGTATGTCTAACTCAGGGAAGTTGAGCTCCTCTGTCACCGTCTCATTCCCCTCTCCAGCGACTACACGTAGGGGAAACTCATCTATCTTTGATTTTGATGGAGTCTCTTCCCAAGGAATCTGGATTTTGTCTGACATGCTCTGTATAGCCACCTTTTGCCACAAGTCCCAAATAAGAAAAAAGTTCACAAGCAAAAGAGTGGAGTATATGTCCATATGACCACAATAAGCCGTACACTTCATAGAGGTGGCCTTTATGGAAGAGTGGGCAGAAAAAAAGCTTTTACTTACACACACAAATTATAAGACTCGTTTTGAGTTTGCCACAAGACATGTGGGAAACTCTCAAATGTATGAAGGAAGGTGAACTGTTTGGCCACCAAGGTAAATGCTATGTCTGGCACCAAACCAACACGGGTCATCTCCCCAAGAACATCATCCCCGAAGTGAAACATGGTGGTGGCAGCATCATGTTGTGGGGATGTTTTTCTGCAGCAGGGACAGGGAAAATGGTCTGAGTTGAGGCGAATATGGATGGTGCAAAATACAGGGATATTCTTGAGCAAAACTTGTTTGTCTGTCAGTGATTTGAGACTGGGATAGAGGTTAAACTTCCAACAACACAATGATCCAAAGCATACTGCTAGAGCAACACTCGAGTGGTTTAAGGGGGAAACGTGTAAATGTTTTGCAGTGGCCTAGTTAAAACTCAGACATTAATCCAATTGAGAATCTGTGGTCAGACTTGAAGATTGCTGTTCAGTTCACCAGTGGAAACCATCTAATTTGAAGGAGCTGGAGCAGTTTTGCTTTGCGGATTGGGCAAAAATCCCAGTGGCAATATGTGGAAAACTCAGAATTATCCAAAGCGACTTGCGGTTGTAATTGCCTCAAAAGGTGGCTCTACAAAGTATTAACTTTATTTAGGTGACTAGTTATGCACACCGAAGTGTTCAACTATTTTGTCCTATTTGTTGTTTGCTTCACAAAAAATAAGAAAGGCAAATGTTCACATTTGTACGTACAGTTGAAACTAGAAGTTTACATTCACTATATAAAAATACACGTGCATGTTTTTCTCAATATCTGACATGAAATCAGAATAAATCTTTCCCGTTTTAGGTCAATTAGGATTACCATAATTAATAATATTAGCCAAATGCCAGAATAATGAGAGGGAGAGGATATTTTAAGGCACTTGTATTACTTACTGCAAAGTCAAAAGTTTACATAGATTTCATTAGTATTTGGTACTATTGCCCTTAAACTGAATGACTTGAGTCAAACGTTTGGGATATCCTTCTACAAGTTTCTCACATTAGTTGGTCGGAATGTGGGCCCATTCCTGCTGACAAAACTGGTGTAACTAATCCAGGTTTGTAGGTCGCCTTGCTCGCACCTGCCTTTTCAGCTTTGCCCATAACTTTTCAATAGGATTGAGAACAAGGCTTGGTGATGGCCACTCCAAAACATTGACTTTGTTATCCTTAAGCCACTTTGTTACCAATTTGGCAGTATGCTTCTGGTCATTGTCAATTTGGAAGACCCATTTCCACCCAAGCTTTAACCTCCTAGCTGATGTCTTGAGGTGTTGCTTCAGTATTGCCATATAATCTTCTTTTCTCATGATGCCATTATTTTGTGAAGTGCCCCAGTCTATCCGTCAGCAAAACAAACCCACAACATGATGCTTCCACCCCCGTTTTTCACATTTGGGATGATGTTCTTAGGCTTCCAAGCTTCTCCCTTTTTCTTCCAATTGTAATGATGGTCAGATGGGTGTCTTTCTCTGGTGCCTTTTAAGATGGCAAATTTTGGATCTTGAAGAAAACAAGTTAAACTTACACACACTAGCAATTTGTCAAGACTGACATCAAAAGCCTCAAGCATGTTGCAAAGGAAAAAACAAATGGTATGGAATGAAAATTTAAGCAGACCTACAGTTCTGTAATCTTCAGCCCAGGAGAGCAGTACGTGTGAGAGTATAATTCTCCAAACCCTTCCTCCCAGCAGAGGCAAGTTGCGGTCACGTAGAGAGTTACTGCGAACAGAAGAAAGGTCTTATTTATCCTTACACAGAAGCATCTCTTGTCTGGTCACCTGCTGGGACTTCTCTTCTCAAACTGGACAGTGCAGTGGGTGGTCTGAACAAGTGCGGGCACTATATGTCACGATGTTCTGTCGGTACTTGGTTGTCGGCGTGAAAATGCATGTCTGTGCTTTAACCCTTTGCTCCTTTTCCCC
>VIAB01001253.1:25435-36832 GCA_009801035.1 Oophaga pumilio
GTTGCCTAGCCTATTTCTCTATTATCCTCCTTGGTTACTGAATCGTAGCACTCAGTGTTCCGTCCTTTTTTCGCGCCAGCACGATGGGGGCTGCCCACGGGCTTTGGCTCTCTCTGATGACGCCTGCTTGGAGCATCTGACTGAGCATCTCTCGAACTTCCTGATATGACTGAGGGGAAATTTGCCGGTAAAGTTCTGTAATGGGCGCTGTGTTCCCTGTTGGTATCTCATGAGTAATAGCCGTAGTACAGCCAAAGTCATCCTCATGACTCGCAAACATGGACCTGTATTGCTCCAGTACTGCCTCCACTTGTTGTACATGGGCAGGCTTGAGCTCGGACAGCTCGGCACGCATCTGAACTAATATACGTCGCCCCTCTTGAATGTATTGAGGTTCCGTCGTGGGAGAAGTGGTAACTGTCACTGACTACGGGTCTTCCTGTTTAACTGTCAGCTGTATGGCCTGGGGCGGAACGATTTCCTCAGGTATCCCTATTATCCGCACCACTTCACTCCTGGGTGGTAGTACAACTTCTTGATCGGTCAAGTTAACGCAGTGTTCAAGAACCGTTCCATCTCGTACAGCTATCCATTCGCATTTACGATACGCATGTGCGACCCAAGCTATCTCATCTCTCCCTTTAATAGGAATCCTTAAATCCCAAGGCCCTCAGGGCCTTATCTCTACTCTTTACACGTAAATGTTGTCTGCCGGAACTGACTCTGCCATGTCAACAATTAGGGGGAAATGGGAGGGTCTCATTCCTGATGCTCAGGCAGAGGATTGGGAGGAGATTCTAGAATCTCCAACTAAAGTATCTCCATCTATCAATAATAGAATGACTCAATTATATATCTTACACCAGTCATATTTAACTCCATTACGACTTTTCAGGATGGGTCATCTCCAATCCTCGGAATGTTTAAGGTGTCATACAATGGAAGCAAACTTTGTACATATGTTGTGGGGATGCCCCATTGTCGTTTCATACTGATCTGATGTAACATCATTGTTAACATCCTTAGTGCAAATTCCTGTTCCTCTTAGTCCATTAGTTTGTTTATTCGGGGTGTTGGACGAGGAGAATTGGGGACACTATGTTTGGATTTTTCTAGCGAGAAACTCTTTTTGGCTAGGAAGGTGCTGGCGTTACGTTGGATGGGAGGGTCCAACCCCTCTTACAGAGCCTGGATTGACCTGGTAAACTCGGTCATTCCATATGAGAGAACGCTTTATCAAAACAGGGGCTGTCCAGGGAAATTCGATAAAATCTGGTATAGATGGAATTCCTCTCATCTCACTATATGGGGGAGTGGAGGCACGGTACCACCGTGACTGTTATAGATGAGATACATCGAGATGTATTTATGACATCACATAATTTTTCATATTAGGCATTGTACTAGGCAGCGTGTTAGGTTGTAGTTTAATTAGATTGATAGTGCTTTTGTGATATGTGCTCTCAAAGATATAGAGCTTGACAGTGCTTCTGTTCATTTGTTTAAAAATTCGCTATCCAAGCAATAGCTCATAGACCTTTGAAACCGAATTGTATAAACACTTTAAAGTCTGAACTACTATTTGTCCACAATTATTTTGACAAAATGCACTTGTATTATTTTGGTGTATGCAAATATGTACATGTTGTTCTCTTTTTCTTGGTTAATAAACGAATTAAAAAAAAAATTTGAAACACTTGTCTCTGAGGGGTATGCGAACTCCACTGTTTCAGGGACAAATGAGCAGGTGCATCCAGGAGCAATCTTCTGAATTCCCCCTGGGTCAACACTATACCTTTCAGTCCCAAGTCTTGGCAGCACAGAGAGACTTGCATCCACACCACCCATGCGACCGGGATGGGCAGGTGATTTGCCGCTGTCAGCTTTACTACCGGGCCCCACTCGGGTCGGAGGGTCTCTGGAAAGTGTCGACGGAAATATGATTCGGGCATCGTGGTCACCTGAGACCCTGTATCCACCAGACAATGCACTGCCTGTCCATCAAACTCAGCCCAGACCAGCGGACACGTAGACACCAGGTTTGTGGGACTTTCACTCCTCCTTCTTTTCCATTCTGGCTATGGGCGACGTTCCCCAGGGTTGGAGCCCTCTAGTTTAACGGTCGGTGTGGCCGAGGCCTACCCGGCCGTGGACATTCTAGAGCCATATGTCCTATCTCTCTGCAGTTGAAGCAGGTAAGGGACCTCGGTCGGCGGGTCCTCCTTGCATCACTTTTGGCGTCCACACCACTTTGTCCCCCTGCTGTGTTCTGGACGGTTTCAAATCTTTCCTTCATCTGAGCCAATTCCCTTTGGATTTTCAACAGCTCTTTCCTCATTTCTTCAACCCATGAGGGTTCAACGATTGTATTTACGGCTGCTTCAGCACTCTGGACCTTCCATACGGGAACCGTCACCCTCTGTTCCTGTTCACTTCCTATGTCAACCCAGTGTAGTGTGAATATAAAAATGGCTATTTTCAGTCCATATTGAAATATACAGAATGAACTTAGACCATTACAGAGCAGCATTGCTGGTCATTCATTTACAGACAGATAGACAATGCTCATTGTGACACAATCTTGAGAATTGTTTGTTTATTACCTGAAGCCTTTTCACCTCATAGACAGTTCTAAGTTTCTATATGTTTGTTGTTTGTTATTGTAAAACATTAAGGTTTATGTAACCTCTGTCTGTGGTGGTTTTATCTAAATCCATGTTGGCTTTTCTCATCGTTTGATGTTCCTATGGTATCTCGGCTCATCCTATCTTGAAAGCTAGCCACTTGTAGGGTAGGATGAAACCAGAGTTACACATAGTGCAAATCATTATATAAGGCCAGAGAAACATAACTAAGACGGAAGCAAAAATTTGGATGCCCGTGCAATGTTGTGAATTTCCCAGGGGTTCTCTGAATTTCCAGACGGATAATGTTTAAAAGCCTCTTGGTGATGGATGATGTTACTATTTGTACTTAATCATGAAATTTATTTAATCTTTATATATACTTAACCTTTGTACAGTATGCTAAAATATACAAAAGTGTACGCAATCATACTATTCAATCATACTATTCCTTTAATTTTTTAATTTTGTACTTTACAATAAAATTGCATTACATCTCAAGTAGTAGCCTTCTTTAAAGCCGTATCTGAACCTTAGAGTTAGAAACTTGGCAATACACCCAGTCACCAATAAGTCACGCAACACGACATCTGCTGGCCCTATCCGCACTCCGTCTTTTCTAACAATGGCGGTGTGTAACTCTTGCAGGGCATTCATATACTGCATGTCCGTCTCCCCCCCCTTTGCATACGGCTAAACAGGCGAGTCCTAAGCTCCCCTACGTCATTGGGGTCCCCATGGGTCGCCTCCAAAATGTGAAGCACTTTGGTTAATTTTTCACGGTCTCGGGGGTTACGCAGCATCACAGAGTCTCTGGCCTCTCCGTTCAGGGCCGTAATGGCCACCTCAGCCTCTAACGCAGGAGTCATCGGGTGCATTCTCAATATCCCCCTCGTGCGTTCCGTCCAGCTCCACAACATGGTGTTGGACCCCGTAAATTTTGGCAAATTACTTAACATGGCTCCCAGGGTGATACTGGTCCTGGGCCCAGCTGCCTGTTCTGCCGACTCCATGCTGCTGTACTGCATCCTGCCGACTACGCCAAAATGTAAAGGTTCGTCAGATGCAGTAAAGAGTAGGAGGAAGAGAAGGGGTTAACAAGAATTTACTTTAACAGGTTATCTTAGAATTCAGGGATTACTCCACACAGGGAGAAGAGCAGACAAAGATACAACCGATATGAAAAAAAAAACAAATATGCAGTATCCCAAAAGAGGGGAGGGGGATATCAGAGAAATGACTTATCGGTTGGAGTTCTTGTTGGGGGCCGGTTGGAACATCTCCCAATGACGTCATAGTCCGTGAACAAAGTCTCTGGCTCTGGTGCATAAAAATGAGATGCACTGTCTCCTGACCGTGCCAAAGTATCCTGGTCTGTGGGTCTTGGGTCTGTTGATGAGTGGATGCAGTTCTTCCTGTTGGTTCCTTGGGGGTGAAGCTGTACATCAGACGCACGCCGCCGTGCAGGCCGCAGGAGAAGGAAGGCCTCGTACGGACTCACACAGTTCGGTAAAATTAGGAGCGTCTGTTAGACTGCACGTTATGGATCGGGTATGTGGAAGGACACTCGGTAATGGCTGGTAGGGTGAGTCAGTCCGTAATGAGGTGGCGTCAGTGGCGGTAATAATCTGAGGAGAGGAGAGGGAGTCAACCTTCGTCCTACTCAGTAGTCGCCTTCCCTCCAAGTCTCTCTTGTTCCCGCGCTCAGTCCTTTTTATCACCCCCACATCCCCTTCTGTCAGGTGTTCAGTCTCTTCCCATTCAGACAAGTTGTCCCCCCGGCAACAGTTGTGACGGGCCCGATAGTTCCGGCTCCAGAGCGCATCTCGAACCAGCAACACTGTTCCTGTTCATCCTCTTACACTACTATGAACCTTAACACCAAGATAGTCCATCTGGTCCTGTACAAGCCTATTGTGATACATTAGACAATACCAGAATTATGAATATGGAGGTCAAACATTAGAAAGGAAACACAAGCTGTCCCAATTAGACAGTTCTATGAAGACAATAAGCCAGTGGCAGCTCTGAAACACTCTGCATGTTTAGCTAAGGCAAGAATCGATGTACTGTATTTAGGTCACACGGTCAACAGGACTACAGCACTGAAGGATAGCCAAACATATAAACCTGATGACAAAATGTCTATAGAAGCATTGTATGGCTTATACATCATATTGTATAAACATGGATCTCATGCATAAAGTCCACCATGGATCAAATGATTAGAGTAAAAATGTGCTGACTAGAATAAACCATAACCTTTGACCTTGGGATTCTTGGAAAATCACTCTCATTGTCTTGTGAAAGATGCATCCATAAGCCGCCCTGCAAAAAATACCCTATAGTCAGTGTGCTGTGTGATTCCTATATGGATTGGATATTGCATCCAGTTGTTCTATGAGATAATGCTTATCCATGACCATTTTTGTTACAAATAGTCACGCACAGTCCGCCACCGAAATAGACTGTGACCGCCTCCCCAGTGGCGCCTGCTTGTATTGTTCTCTCTCTCATGGCACTCAACGTTTTCTGTGCATGTTGTAGGCAGTTACATTTGAACTACTTTATATTTTCCAAACTTTCTCATGATAATGTATACGCTTTATGACTCTAATTGTCTATTTTATTTGGAGGACAAAATAGTGGGATAGAGAGCAGTAATGCCATCTTGTGTCTCATGAAGTAATAGGGTCAAGTCATAGAAGTTAGTATGTTCTCACTAAAGTTTGTTTTACATTCTTTGTTGTGCATTTGTCTTCTGAGATACTCTTAATATGCTTAAAGGCAATTTGTCAACAGGTTTTTTCTACCTCAGCATAATGTAGGAAAAGAGACACTGATTCCAATGTTGTATCACTTAAATTACTGGGTGCAGCAGATGTGATACAATCAGAGTGTCACGCTGGCGACAAGCGCTGTCCTATTCACTGCGGTCACCGCTCTGCTCTACTCAGACACGGCCTGTCTTTCTGAGCTGCCTCTTTTTAGAATTTCAAACACTGCTGCATCCTCCTGCGGCTGGTAAGTGTCCACCTTTCTATAGGGAGGCATGGTCACTTTCTTCAGTGATTTAACCCCATTGTGTCCTGTATCTTCCAGAGGTTAGATTCTCGGGCCTATCCCCAAGCAGCAGGGGGTTTATTGGGCAACTGTGGCGCCCCTGAGGGTCAGTCACCACAGAGGTACTGGACCTCACCCAGAGGTGCAGTATCCCACTCTCAGGTAAGGAGGGAGCACTACCCAGGACTCTAACACTTGCACCCAACACACACTAGTTCAGTCAGGGCACCTGGGCGTACCCCAAGGGAGAAGGGCCTCATCTTGTGCTAGCTTCAAAGGGTGAAGGGGCGTGGGTGAAGAAAGTAGGAAAAAGGGGGAGGAGCTTAGAGAGAGGGAAGGGGACTAGATAGTTAGTCAGAACATGAGGGGAGCTCAAGCTGTGAGGAGCTTGTCCCCAGACGAGAGACAGAAGGAAGCTCCCGAAAGGACAGAAGGGGTCCTAGGGGCACAGATAGCAAGAGATCCATCCGTGGGGCCCGATCCAGTATTGGAGGGACCAGGTCGCAGTGGGGAACTGGCCCGCATGCCTAGTGGAGGACTTCAAGACTCAGCTAGCAAGCCGTAGGCGGAGGTATCTTTACGTGCCTCAGCCACATCCACAATTATTCGCCGAAAAGGCAGCCATATAGGAGCAAGGGGACTCAGAGAACGTCGCCCAACAAGGTCCGCGGCTGCTGGCTTGGGACACTCATTGTGTAGGTACTGGGCTGGAGTGAGGAAGCCAGTGTAGTGAGACGGCCAGGAAGGGAACATTGTGAAGGGAGTCCTGGAAAGGTATATCCTGATCTACCTGGGAGTTTGCTGGACCCCTCACCTGGAGGACAAGGCACCAAGCAGGCACCTGTGTACACAAGAACTGTGAGTAAAACATTGTAAACTGCACCCTGCTGTGTCCTCTGAATTATTCCTGCGCCACTAGCACCGCACTACACTCACCACAACATTACTTTTAATATCCTAACTGCCCTGGGACATAGCTCTGCCTGTGGAGAATTGAACCAACTCTGCTGCATCAACAACTGTCCCAGAGGACTGAATCTGGCGGGCGATCCACAACTCTTCCCACCATTGCTCATCTGATGTATGTGCTAGTTCGGTTCCTGTCTAGTTTCCTGCAAGGTGCTTTCTGGTATTGTCTCTACTGTGTTCTGACCCGGCCTGACCTGACCTCTCCACTCCTGACCTAGACTATGTACAGTGGGGAAAAAAAGGACACAAGGACAGTCCCCAAGTGTAGGCTGCTACGGGTTACCCACCATCGATGTAAAGAGGTTAATCTCCCTACTCGTTTCCTCCCCAATAGAGGAGATTCATCAGGGAAGCAAAGAGAATAATACAAGTGGGAAAAGAATATATGCAGGGACCCTGCAGTGGCCGGAGACCCTTATCTCAGGTATGACTGTTTGTGTCACCGCCCATGTATTGGAAAGGGATTAACCTCTTTACATCAATGGTGGGTAAAGCCCCCGTCTCACATAGCGAGATCGCTAGCGAGATCGCTGCTGAGTCACAAGTTTTGTGACGCAACAGCGATCTCCCCAGCGATATCGCTGTATATGACACTTATCAGCGACCGGCCCCCCTGCCGGGTATCGCTGATCGTGCTCGAATGCCCTGGACATTTTTTTGATCGTTGGTCTCCCCCTGGCCAGCACGCATCGCTGCGGGTGGCAGGCGTGAGACCAGCGATCAGCGAGCTGGAGCTGGTAACCAAGGTAAACAGCGGGTTTCTAAGCGCTGCAAGGCGCTTAGAAACCCGCTGTTTACCTTGGTTACCAGCTGCACCAGCGCGCTGGTTTGCAGGTAACTAAGCGACGTTACCTGCGTAGTCGCTGTCCTGATCGCTGCTGAGATCTGCATGTTTGGCAGCTCACCAGCGATCATGTAGCGACACACCAGCGATCCTGACAAGTTCATATCGTTGTTGGGATCGCTGGTGAGTCGCTATGTGTGACGGGGCCCTAACCCTTAGCAGCCTACACTTGGGGACTGTCCTTATGAGGACAGGAGCAATGCAGGGGTATGACAGTGAATAAGAGGAAACCCCCCCCCCCCTCCTTATAAAGGGAAGACTCTCCAAGCTATACTCCTGGTGTTCACAGAGTGCACTTCCCCCTTCTTAAAGGGGCAGCACGCATATAGTGAAATGCCTTCACCCTATTGCTGAGAGGCTTTTAGCATAATTGGTTCACCTGCAAGATTGCTCCCAGCCAATTGCTGAGAATCATCCTGTATAAAAGACTCCCTCTCCCTCAGGGATTCGCTGAAGCAACAACATTCATTAATATGTAGTCTCCCATACTAGTGAATTGTTAGGTCCTCTGGTTTTGGTGTGGCCAGTGCCCTGAACCTGAATCCCTGGTCCCTGTGTGGCCAGGTCCTGAACTTGAATCTCTGATCCTGGTGTGGCCAGGGCCCTGAACCCAAATTCCTGGACCCTGTGTGGCCAGGTCCTGAACCTAAATCCCTGGTCCTGGTGCAACCAGTCATGTTCCCGACCTCCCCTGGACCCTGTGTGGCCTTCTCCTGAACATTGTTCTCTTGTCCTGGTGCTGCCAGTCCTGTTCCCGAACTCCTCTGGTCCTGGGACAACCAGATCCTGAACATTGTCCCCTGGTCATTTTGTGGACAGTCCTGTTCCTGAAGTCCCATGGTCCCAATGCGGCCAGTATCTGAACATTTCCCTATCTGAATGTCTCTTCCAGTAACCGTTCTGCAGTGATCCTGATCTAAACCTATTGGTCTGAACGGAGCCCTATTTAGTGTCAGCATACCTGACCACTGGGAGTTTGCCAAGGAGTGGTTCCTGGCGGCTAACTGCTGCACAAGCCTGACCTCACCAATAGTGGCTCCAGTGAACACCAGATAGTCGCTTAGTTAAGCCCGTTCCTGGGTAGGCCCGGTCCTGTGGCATAGTGGGACCACTAATCCAAGTGTGCCACCGGCCGACGTAACAAAAGCTATTACAGTTTATATATCTAATCCAAAAAAAAAATATACAAAAAAATGTTACAAAATGGACAAAACAATACAGTATAAACAATTACATAAATTAAAAGGGATAAACTAAAGCAATGTCCTAAACCTGATGACGAAGGGTTGACTTTGGGTTTTATGAAGGGGAGCTCTTCAGTTTTGTGGGGCAACGGACAGAACTATAGTAAACTGCATCTCTCAGGACTGACAAAGATTATAATTTGGCGTTTACTTTTATTAACAGGTTACGTCCACATAGCTCCCCTCCAGTGACTCACAACAAGGCTGGTCTTCAGAAAACCATAGGATGTGGCTCAGTCTAAGAAAATTATGATATTCCCAAAATCTACGATATCTTTGTCCCTGGAGGTCCCAGGCAGGAGATATCACTATCATGTTTCCTATCACGATTTTACCTTTATATAGATAGGAAACATTGCGTGGTTAGCATAATCTATCTGATACCTAATTTGAAGGTGTTATAGTCACCGCCCAGTGATGTAAGATAGTGCGTTATGTTCCCCACTTTGTCACAACTCTGAAAACATAACCTTTATATTTATGCCGTTCATAAAAACCTCAATTCATAATCTCTAAAAGGAGGACAATGGATTTTAAGTAATCTGCTTGGTTTTCTGTTCAAAACTGATGATAGATGTGATAGGTTATCTCTACCGACCATAAATCTGTCAACTTCCGCATTCTTATGTAATCAGGGACTGCATCTGCTATCCAATAGAGGACCATCTTTACCTGTTTGCAAAAGAGCGGGATAGAGGTCCCCATGTGCTATTAAAGGGTCATATAAAATGCTAGCCTTCCTTAAATATTCAATATGAAAACTAGGAGATGGTTTATAGATTTGCAATTATATCTATATCTATACCAGATGACCCAGGAGGTCCCTTCCAATTCTACCATTCTATGATTCTATTGCATGGGTAGAGAGCACACTGAAAGAGGTTGTCTAGATGAGCAACCCCTTCAGTTATAGTAACAATATATTTTACATCTGACAAGGGATACACATGCATGGCGCTTCCAAGCTTGTAGGTTCATCAATAGGTGTCTACACTTCAGAAAACTGATGATAAGTTAATTGATTTTATTGGAATTCTATAAAATGGTCCCTGGCATGTGTGGGCATGTATGCTTGTGGTGAACAGGGACTGATCTGAGAAAATATATTCTGTTGAGAGTTTTGCAAGATATAGTATGTCCTCTCTGAAATAAGGGAAAACTAGATGCCTCTATTGCAGATTCCTAGGATTATGTCACCAGATTTCATAATACAAATTGCATTCATTGCTACGTAGATCTCTTAAACGTGATGAGGCTGGTGTACTTACTTTGTATATCCATGTCAGAATGGATGTATGATTCTTTTTGAAAGTTTAAACTCCATCTTCTACCATCTAGCCTGATTGACAGCTCCTCATGTTATGTTAGGTAGCTGAGGAGGACAGGAACAACAGCCAGGCAGCCGAACACCTGAGATGTTGGTAACTAATGGGTTGCAGATTCCTAAACTAACCACACAACTAGAGGTAGCCGTGGAGCGTTCCTACGTTGATCCTAGACGCCTCGTCACAGCCTGAGAGATAACTACACCTAAAGGCAGAAAGATGAAAGCTATCTGCCCCGGAGCAGATCCCCAAAGAAAATAGGAAGCCCCCAAACATGTAGTGGCGGTTAGACAAGAAGAAAGCACGGACACAGACAGAAAATAGAATGAGCAAACGCTGGGGCCACAAGCTGACTAAATAGGATAGGACAGGAGAGATTACTTTCTGCAACCCAGAAAACCCCACAAAAATCCAACAATTCTGATTACAAAAATACTGAGATCACACGATCTTGCCACCCGCTAAATCAGATCTCAGTGTGAACAAAACCAAGCCGCAGCCGCTGAAAAAGCAGGAAAAAGCAAATGAAAAAATAACAGTGGCTACAGACAAACAGTGAGGAGCACAGGCCCCAGGAGGGGACCCGGCTGTCCTCCACAAATGTGCAGAAAACTAAGCAAATAGCAAGCACAAAAAGAAAAGCAGAAAATATCTTATCTGAAAGCAGCAGACGCAGGCAAGACACCAGCAAACTTCCAAATGAACCAGGAACCACAATTGAGACCAGAACAATTGATCACTGGCGACCATCATGGGAGGGAACCTCCCTTATATCAGTCCAGTCAGTGATCCCAGATTGCCATTCCTCGCTGGAAGGTTCAGTACTGTCTGTAACCACCAGAGGGAGCCTCTGCTCATTCACAACATCCTCAGTGATCATCCTCCCTCTGCTGAGATCTCACACTGCTCAGTACAAGCAGCAGCAGTCAGTGTGGCTGGTTGGACAGAGACTGAATACAATCAGACTTATGACCTCTCATTCCAAAACTGGAAAGCCATTCTGACATGGATTTCTATAGTAAGTACATCACATTCAAGTCTACGAGATCTATTTAATAATGTACGCAGTTTATGCTTTAAAATCTGGTGATAGATCTGCTTTAAAGAGGTGGCTGGTTGGGCATGCACCCTACCGCACTTTTCACAGCCTATGGTACTGACAAAGATAGACGAGCGCTGCCCATGGCTGTCATCATCTCTCCTTCTGACATTCTGTGCAGCGTCAGGACGCATGTGCCATCAGCTGCTCTATTCAACTTGGAAAATGTAAGTCCCTTGTGGCAATTTCGACTAACCTCTGCACTAATCCGTACGTCCCACTCCCGACT
>VIAB01001253.1:61246-71457 GCA_009801035.1 Oophaga pumilio
CAGGATAGGAGGGGGGCAGCACATATCAGAATGGGAGACCATGTGCCTATAAAAATGCTTACCACCCAGGCGTAGAACGGGTTCATCACTAGTAAATTATAATGGGTGTGTAATGTAGGTGTCTGGATGCAACAGAGATCATGAGTCGGAAACAGCAAGAGGTTGATATAATGCTATTTATATACAACAGTAAATTTTAGACTACATTTATATACCTTAACCTGGATGATCTCGTATAGCCTGAACAATAAAAACAGAACAACTATCTGTTGGGTGGAAAAGTGGCCACATCTTTGTTTATCAATTTCCTTGACTAAAAACATCACAATCACTGGACCCAATTTTTTCCTTAACCACTCTCAAGATGCCTGTCACTGTACCACAGTGAGCATGTTATCCCAAAATTTTCTGCCAAGAAAGAAGGTTGATAAACCTCTTCAACCCTCCGACCACCGCCAACCAACAAGGATAAAGCATTTTCAACTCCCTCTTGCAAACCAATTAGCAGAATGTCATTACTGGTAGCACTCAAATGAATGCCGTTGGCTAAAAAAAGATTTTTATTGTCGCCTTTTAACATACGATGCCGGATGGTCACCCCTCTTGTAGAATGTAGAAAATGGGACACCCTCATTTAGAGCGATCTCTGATCCCTCTCCAGGGCTGTTGAATCACGTGTTCCTCTCCAACATCACCTGGGGACTACCTCAGACCAAACTAAAATGCACTTCTGAGTAAACAACTTTCTAAACCTAGTACAATCTGATTTTATTAGACCATTGAGTTCGGCCAACTTTATTTTACCCAAAGCATTACCCCCTGCATGTATTACTAGCACAACTAGATTCCTGCACGTCTTGCTTAGTGTTTCAATCCTAACAAGCATTTGAAACCACCACAAATCTCAATAACGTTCTCAATGAAAAACAGTATCAATCTGACATAGATTCAAACCCCAAGGGCGCACGCTTACCTCTCTTCCCAATATATATATGAATGGCCGATGATCCAGATATGAGGAGTTGATGTATCTTAAATAATAAAAAGCCAAAACAACACTTATTATCTACCATTTTACAAGTCCGGTCTCACATACGTAAAGAAACCCGAAGCCTGCCATGTACCCAATTTCTTTATTGCTTCCTCGCCCAAGCCTAAGGCATTTGCTTCAGTATCTGTACCCTATTCTAAAAAAATGCGTCCCGAACTGTGACGCATCCTTAACCCACCTGTTTCAAGCATGCTTTGAATATGGCGGATACAATGCCATTGAAGCACCAGATTCATGAACCAAAAATTGCCTGCACGCAGGGTGCCTTAAACATGTACTCTCTAATGACTTGAATCTTGCAAAATAAACCATCTAGTGACTTTATTGTGATCCAGAACCCTGTTTCCTCTTGATTCGTTTTTGACTTGAGTATACAAACATTCAAACAACCCTGTTGTATGATAACATCACCTGCTGCCAAACCACCCACTCCCTTTGTGCTCGGGGCTACCAACTCGCTGACGCGCAATGCTGCAAAAAAGGCCAACGAAAAAGCCGCTGAAACAAGCACGATTCAAAAGAACTATGAGTAACCACCCCTAAGCAATTAATGAGCTGTGTCAATAAAGCAAAATACATCAGATGTCTCTTGTCCTGTGATTGCTTCTCCTTCTTTCAACCTTTCAAAAGCTGTCTAATAATAAATTCCTTCCTTACATCTCTAAAACCCCAAAGCTTTAACATAAAAGCTACGCTAGTCATCTTTTTTTGGAAGCTAAAAAAGTTTGCCATACCAACAAATCCTCCTTAATAGCCCTAAAAATTCTAACAAAATGATTGAGTCTCTCTATGCCTCTTGTTGCCAGTGACAGACACCTGAGAAAAACGCGGCCAATAGGAATTATCCTACAGGCAAAAACCAGCAAACCTAAAAGGGATTGAGCCTGCTTTACCCTGGCTTTCTTAGCCACTACGAGCTGATTGATAAGAGATGTCAACTTTACTAATTTTTTACCTGTCAAAGGGAAAACCATTGACACTGTTGTAAGTAGAAGGATCGGACAGGGGGTACCTCTTTCACGCCGGGTCCGGAACTGTCGGGGCTGTCTCCCCTGTTGTCCGTGGGAAAGCTGAGGGAATCAGACCGACCTTTGCAGTTGCTAGCAGGGGGAGTGGCTAAGCTAAATAAGCCGGAGCGCTCACAGAAGCGGGGAGATCTGGCAGGAAGAGACAGCGAGCGGCAGAGAGAAGGCAGTGCTCCGGCCCTTGAGCACTGCCGCAGAACAGGCCCACACCACAGCGCACATGCAACCACTCACGGAGACGGTAATCAGAGACTGACTAGGTGACAAATGCCCCGGGCCCATGAGTACCGTGCACAGACCGCCTAAATTAGACCTGGGTTGTTACCATGACCTATATCCTGTTTCCCCGGTGCATGTCTGTCGGGCTACGTTGAGCCCCGGCAAGGTCTTGAACTGTGACCCTCTCCTTTTACTTCCTACCGGATCAAGGGCCCCGCGACAGACCTCAGAGAATCAACGCTGCCGTCGGAACGCTGCTCCTCTTCTTCCACAGGACTGTACCGGATCAAGGATCCCGCGACAGACCGCAGAGACTCACCGCTGCTGGCGGGACACTGCTCATCTACTTCTCTGGGACCAGACTGAATCCACGACTCGCTTGCCTTAGTTGGCGCCATCTTCTGCCTTGTGACATTCCAGTCCGGGAGACGTCTGGACCAGATAAGTTGTTCCTTAAAACTGTTTTCTTTTTTGCTCTCCTTTTACCTGCATTTTACCCCTGAAACTGCATACCCTTTTCTCCTTATTACTGCATTACCCTTGTTTACCATACATCTCTCTGCATGGAGTAACTACTTGTTAAAAGTAAATATTTTAACCCTTGCTCTGCCTCCCGTCCATTCCTGCATCCTGCTACCTGCTCTCACACTTGACGTAGTCGGCAGGATGCAGTCCAACAGCATGGACGGGGCAGACCAAGCAGTGGGGGGCGTCCTGAGGTCCAGTATATCCTTGGGAGCAATGTTTAACAACCTCCCAAAATTTACTGGAAGCAACACCTTGTTATGGGACTGGACTGAACGGGTCAGGTGTACGATGAAGATGCACCCCATGACCCCTGCACTGGAGGCAGAGGTGGCCATGATGGCCCTATATGGGGAGGCAAGGAGTTCTGTGATGCTCTGTACCCCTCAAGAACGGAACACTTTTGACAAGGTGCTGAAAATCTTGGAGGAAATGCACAGAGACCCCACAGATGTAGGGGAATTGTGCAAGCTCTATTTAGCCGTGTTCAGAGGGAGGGGGAGACCTTGACCCAGTACATGAATGCGCTGCAAGAAATCCATGCTGCAATTACCATGCGAGATGGCGTAGGCGTAGGGCCCCCGGACATAGTATTGTGAGACCAGTTGGTGGCAGGCTTGAGAGATGCGCTAATGAAATAGGCCTTACGGGAGCGCTTGTGGGTAAAGCCAAGCATGACCTTTTCAGAAGATGGGGGTGAGGCACACGCACGCGAGCAAGAGAAGGGGGTGATGGTCCCGGAAGGGAAGGTCCGGAGTGGAGAGGTATCCATGTCACTGGCCACTGTACCGAGCTGGGTGGAGGAATTGCGGAAGGAGATCCAGAACATGCGGGAAGAATTGTCTGATTCAAAAAAGAAACCTACGGCACCACTGCACTCCCCTCCCGGAGGCAGAACTAATTTGGAGCCCTGTCGGGAAATGAGAACATCTCGCAGGGAAGAACTGCCTACCTGCTACAATTGTGGTGAAGTGGGACATCTGGCCCGTGGATGCGTGCGATGGGGGCGACCCCTTCAAAGACGCCCGTTAAACTAGGAGGCTCCGTGGCTTAGGGACGCCACCCGGAGCCTGAGCAGTCAAGAAGGAGAATCAAAAGTCCCACAAGTCTAGTTTCTATGTGTCCTCTCGTATGGGCCGAAATGGATGGTCGGGCCGTACGCTGTTTGGTTGACACCGGCTCTCAAGTAACCACGATGCCAGAGACATACTTCAGGCAACATTTTCCTGCGGCGGTGCTGCCTGAATGGGGCCCAGTAATAAAGCTGACAGCTGCTAATTAACTACCCATCCCATTCACAGGGGTGGTCTGGTTGTAAATCACCGTATGTGGCAAAAACATGGGTCGGAAAGGAGTGGTGTTAACTGCAGGAGACCCTAGCAATGGCCCTACCATGACTCTGGGGATGATCGTGTTAAAGGAACGCGGAAGTCTTATTATCAGCAAGCCGTGTTCCTGAGAAAGTGGAGCCCTTACACCCCTCAAAGGAGAGTATTCCAGAAGTTGATCTGGGTAGCACAGGCTCAAGAAACCCCGGGTGATAGAAAAACTCTGGAAAAGTGAACGTTCCAGCAGCATCCAAGCTTGTTCTACCACCGAGTCAGACCGTGCTAACTCTGCCCATCAGAGCCGGTAACCCTCTAGAAGTAGTTGAAGTTCAGATAGAGCTGACCGTTATGGAGCAGCTACCTCCAGGGCCCCTGTTGTCAGGGGGGAAAGCTTAGAGAACCAGACCGACCTTTGCACATGCCAGTGGGGGGGGTGGCTAAGCTAAATAAGCCGGAGTGCTCGTGGAAGTGGGGAGATCAGGTGGGAGGAGACAGCGCGCGGCAGAGAGAAAGCAGTGCTCTGGCCCTTGAGCATTGCCGCAGAACAGGCCCGCATCACAGCGCACGTGTGACCACTCACAGAGACTGTGATCAGAAAATGGCTGATTGTCCAGTGGCCCCCGCAAAGCTAGGTGACAAACACCCCGGACCCATGAGTACCGCGCGCAGACCGCCTAAATTAAACAGGGGTTGTTACCGTGAACTGTATCTTGTTTCCCCGATGCATGTCTGTCGGGCTACGTTGAGCCCCAACAATGTCTTGAACTGTGACCCTCTCCTTACACTTCCTCCCAGATCAAGGACCCCGCGACAGACCTCAGAGATTCACGGCTGCCGTCAGGACGCTGCTCATCTTCTTCCACAGGGGCATACCGGATCAAGGATCCCACGACAGACCGCAGAGACTCACCGCTGCCGGCGGGACGCCACTCATCTACTTCCCCGGGACCAGAACGGATCTACTACTCGCTTGCCTTAGTTGGATCCATCTTCTACCTTGTGACATTCCAGTCCGGGAGACGTCTGAACTGGATAAGTTGTTCCTTAAAACCTTTCTTTTTTGCTCTCATTTTACCTGCATTTTACCCCCCCAAACTGCATACCCTTTACCCCTTGTTACTGCATTACCCCTGTTTACCATACATCTCCCTGTGTGGTGTAACTACTTGTTAAAAGTAAATACTTTAACCCTTGCTCTGCCTCCCATCCAACCCGCTTCCTGCACTCACATTGTATCTAGCTCAATGCCTAAAAAGGAAAGGTTTGTAACCGGACCTTCTGTCTTTTCTACTGTAATTGGTACCCCTATTCTATCCATCAAATGACGGAAAACATGCAACATATACGTGCATGTGTTATCGTTGCCTGGACCGATAAACAGAAAGTCATCCAGATAGTGTGTGACCGATGGGATGGCCCGAATCGAACCTTACCATCCAGCCAAGGAATGTAGAGAACATTAGTAGTAGCTTGAGATCGAGCTTCCCATGGGCAAACACATATTCACGAAGTAATAATCATCCAAGGTGCAACCTAACAGAGGGTAGCATGATTGATCAACCGGCAACAGGTGAAAAGCTGACTCTATATCTGACTTAGCCAACCCGTAACGTTTCACCCATTGCACTGCTACATCAAAAGAAGTGTACAATACCGCTGCCTCCTGCTTTAAAATTGTGTCGTTAACCAAATCACCAGGAGGATATGACAAATGATGTATTAGACGGAACTTTCTTGGTTCCTTTTTTAGAACCAGACCCAGAGGGGACACTCTGAGGTTAGGGAAAGGGAGGGGGTAAGGGGCCCAACATGCAAGTCGCCCTAACCTCCTTTAATTTTTTTCCCTTGTCTTTTCCCTTGGGTTTTCCAAAACTGATTTTAAATTCTTGGAAAACATACCGCCGGATGAGGGTTGAAAAGGGATCCAAAAGCCAACCTGAAAAACATTGAAAGAGAAGGTTTGCCTCCCCTTTCCAGAGGTACTGGTCTAGTCAATGCCGCATCTATTGGATGCAAACTGGCGTTTTCTTCTGAATCTGGTACTGCAGGTTTTTCAGACTGTCTGACTCCTCTAAAGCAGCGGAATGCCTAAATTTGCATGTAGCAAAAAACCTGCAGTGCCCCTCATTGAATAGCCAGCAAGCTCCTGTAGGGTGCCGTGCCGCTGCTGAAATTGAAGGTGCTCCCACAGCAGCTTCCATGTTATGTTTAGGTAGCTGAGGAGAAAAAACAAAAACGGCAATACACCAGAGAGGCTGGAACCTATTGGATTGCAGTAACCTGAACTAACCACACAACTAGAGGCAGCCATGGAGCGTTCCCACATTGATCCCAGACGCCTCGTCACAGCCTGAGAGATAACTACACCTAAAGGCAGAAAGATGAAAGCTATCTGCCCCGGAGCAGATCCCCAAAGAAAATAGGAAGCCCCCAAACATGTAATGGCGGTTAGACAAGAAGAAGCATGGACACAGACAGAAAATAGACTGAGCAAACGCTGGGGCCCAATCTGTCTAGACAGAAAAGTACAGGAAAGAATTCTGACTGCAATCCAACAAAAAACCCTAAAAAATACCAACTCTTCTGATTGCAAAAACACCTGAGATCACAGGATCTCCACCACCTAAATCAGATCTCTGGTGTAACAAAACTAAGCCACAGCCACTGAAAAAACAGGAAAAAGCAAATGAACAAATAACAGTGGCTACAGATAAACTGAGAGGAGCACAGGCCCCAGGAGGGGACCCGGCTGACCTCCACAAAAGTGCAGAAAATTATGCAAAAAGCAAGCACAAAAAGAAAAGCAGAAAATATCTTATCTGAAAGCAGCAGATGAATGCAAGACTCCAGCAAACTTCCAAATGAACCAGGAACCACAATTGAGACAAGAACAATTGATCACCGGCGACCATCATGGGAGGGAACCTCCCTTATATCAGTCCAGTCAGTGAACCCAGATTGCCATTCCTCGCTGTAAGGTTCAGTACTGTCTGTAACCACCAGAGGGAGCCTCTGCTCAGAAACCATCTCTAGCACATTCATAACAGTTCCCCGTGAAAGAAAGAGCGTGACTGTGTACACCGAATCCACACGTCGGTTGCCTTTAACGCCCATCCTATGGCAGGGGACAAAGCCAACCGACTAAACTCTTCACCATAGCGCCAAGATGCACCTTGATGGAGCTTATAGGCACTATGCATTGTGTCTAAATAAACAAAAAGCTCAGCCCCTTACTTTGTAAAGCGCTAAGCAAGAATATATGCCATATTAGAGAACCCTTGAATCCAATTTCCAAAAGTTTTTGGTTACCTAGCCTTCTTATCTGAACCCTGCTCAAAAATGCGCTCCATGTCTACCGTCACGTGATCCACGGGAAAGAGGGACCAAATATCCACAAATTAGTGTTTTAGCATTTTTACCTCATTTCCGTGGCCAAGTGAGTATCTAAACGGACTACACCGCAAAACATTGCATCCCTAAACGCAAAGTTGGCGCTAACGTTTGGCTGCCCAGGCGAAACCGGATGCTTCCCTGTTAGACCCATACTCACAGACCTGCCATCCATCTGCTCCAACCCTGCTAATAAACCTTTTAACATATCTATAAAATTATCACATTTTGACTGAGAAACAACAACTGCCGTGGGCCATGCCGCACTGCCGGTCAACTCATCCCCAGCGGGTGTTTCAGCCTGTCAAGCTGCTGCCCCGGACTGTGGTGGTAGTATGGGTCCATCTTGGATTAAACCAGAGGATCCTGAACCTGGTCTTAGATGACTGTTGTTTTGCTTTTCCCTTGGTTCCCGACGACTGTCTTTGCGATGCTTTCTTGTCTGATGTCTATGCTGGCGACCTCCACTTGCTGACGATTCTATGGTGGATGTAGAAGTAGACAAAGCCTCAGATAATGAAGGGGTCTCCAGACTTTTTCTGTGATCACGTCTGCAGTTTTCTCTCCTATGCTTGCTGCGGCGATGACTACGGCTTCCGACACCACTGCCGCCTTCATTTTCTGTAAAAAATAACGGAGAGCCAGAGACTGGCCTGATGCTATTTGACACATAGTCCCGCCTCCTGGATCTATCTTGAACCCCAGTGCCAATCATGCTGTTTTTTCGCCATTAGGGAATTCTCTAGTGTACTGGGTGTTGAATCCGTAATGACGCGAGGCAGTTTCTCCTAACTGCCCTGTGGGATTGTCCTTCCTAACCACTGTCAGTTGAGGGGTATAACAGTTCCCTTGCATGGGATTCCCAGCCACACTCCTTCCTCTTGATCTTTGAGCCTTGATACTTAACCCACAATCCTGGCTGCTGTAAGGGGGTGGCCTGCTATACAAGCTTGACTGCCTACCTGAGGTATCCACAGATGCCACCCGGCTTGCAGCTCCTCTCACTGTAGGCCCAGATGCAAACACAGGAGAGACCACACCCCTGCCCTTGCATGCTGCAGGTCCCAGATTCCGAGATTGTAAGGACCTGCCCTGGCCGCCATCCCCGCCTGCAGGTCCTGTCTCCCCGTGCCACGGGCACCGCCGACTACTGACGGTCTAACCGCTCTGTGTGCACCTGACGATGGCCGGCAGCCACGGGTCTCGAAGTGATGGCGTCCTCAGCCAGTGACGTTATAACGCTCACTATGATATGCTATGTACCGCTTGCACAGCTCTCGAGCAGGGGCTAGGAGGTGCCGGAGATCCGTCATGACCGTACCGGATGGGATGCGCCGCACTCTGCTGCAGGGTCCACGCCATCACCTCCAGGAACCTGTCCGAGCCTTGATGTGTCACCTGGTCCAGCACCATCCTTTCCAGGGAGTCACTCATTATGGTACCCACTCTGCTCCTGATGTTTTCCTAAGGACAGAGGTAGAAAAGAGGGGGTTTTCTTCCCACCCTTGACCTGTATATCCCTTTTTGACCCTCCCCCTTTCCCTATAACCAATTATCATCCCCCATGTACCATATTCAAAACATGTCATCCCAAACACGATTTTATTTAACCCTTGCAGTCCCTGGCACCTTCATTAAAGAGAACCTGTCACCAGGTTCGGCTGATACGAGTTACGGACACCGCCTTTCAGGGCTTATCTACAGCATTCTGTAATGCTGTATAGCTGCCCCCCATCCGACCTGCAAGAGAAGAAAAATAACTTTTATTATAGTCACCTCCAGTACATGTGAAAACTGTCACCACATGTACTGGAGACACTGACATGTGAAGGGGGCCTAACAGATGAAAATAAACAATGGAGATGGGAAAATAGTTGTCCAAAAATTCTGCACACATAAATATTCTCCTAAGAAAGGCAAAACCTTAGTTTTACTTTCTTAAATATTCAGGTTTATTATTCTTTTTAATCGACCAACAGCTCTTTAGCTGTTGAATAATAAAAGTAATCATCAAAAATACAATTTGCCTAATATTTGTGCATACAGTGTATGTACATCATCCATAATGTATGAAAACTGACTGACAAATGCATACAAAGGGGAGGATAACCTGACACCAGACATGGATAGCGGCTAGTGCAAGTCTGTAATCAGCAGTCTGGGCGGCTATGTGTGCTGCATCACGTCTGCTTGTCTGGAGAAAGTCCTGTCGCACTTTATATGCACTTTAGATTAAGTGTTGTGCTTTCACACTAAGTTCTCATTAAGCTTCATTGGTTTTTATGAAGCGTCTTAAACCAACAGCGGAAAATTTATGAGACTTATGGCATTAGACATTTAAAATGATATAATTACATTTGAATCCAATTTGCCTTCACCCAATATGTATATATAACCCCAGTAGAAGAAAAAACTTTTTCACCGGTCAAGTAAATTAAAAATTTTATTTATACAAATATACATAATAGAGTATAAAAACATATGTACATAATAAGATAGCACAGATGAGGCTGATGATGGGTACACCTGAAACGAAGCATTTCAGTGCGAAACACGCGTCGGGTGAGGCGTGTCCCTGGACAAATACGCCAAAGGTAATATACAGTGGGTTTGGAAAGTATTCAGACGACTTTACATTTTTCACTGTTTGTTTCATTGCAGCCATTTGGTAAA
>VIAB01001253.1:118204-132926 GCA_009801035.1 Oophaga pumilio
AGTGGAGGGGATTTTATGAAATCACGTCTCCACTATGCGTGCAGAGCCGCATCCGGCGGCCCTGCATATCCAGACATGCGACGCGTCTTCCCAGACCGCAGCATGTCTATCTTGCGGAGACACTTCATCTTCGCAAGATAAATAACCCAGTCTATGAATAGGATGCGGTGATTCCTCATGTGTTCAATGAACACATCCGGAATCACCGTGCGTACAAAAGGGGGCAGCGCATTGGGCATAGCGGGGTTTCCGCTGCGTCCAAAGCGCTGACATTACGCCCCGTGGAAACATGGCCTTATATAAGTGCCTACAGGTTATTGTCTGCTATCTTTGCAGGACAGGGACACAGGGTCATTGAACAAATGATGTTTGCTAACATGTTGATTACCCATTGTACCAGGCCATGCACTTTGTTGACTTGCAAATATTGAAGGGTTAACTGTGAACCCTCGAACAATGCGAGATGAGCTCCTGCCACCTACCCCAAATACTTATTCAGGAAAAATGCCTGAATAAGAGCTGTGAACTATAAAAGCGGGATCTGATTCTTTTTCCAGGAACATTCTACAAAACAGCAGCCAGGACACCATGGCTCCATTAAGAGTGACTTGACAGAACAAGAGCCAGGACACCAAGACTCCAAGAAGAGAGAGTCTCTACAGAACAACAGCCAAGGCACTATGGTGGTATAAGGGAGGGACAGGACTGTAGTCGTGACCTGAATTATTGCAACATCTATGTTCAGTCCTTCCCCTACAGAAAACTGTAGTCTTCTCTTTAGCGTACCTGCATCTCCAAGTTCAGCTTCCCCCTGGCACTTCCCAGGTGACGACGGTCCCTCTTTCAGGCAACCCCCAGTAATGGAGACACAGTCCAGGATAACTTGAACATTCTCTTTACTTAATATTTCACACGTTACATCCACAGTTGGTACATCATGGGTTGCACTTGTTTCCTAATCTCTCCCTGCCGTCCTGTTGCTTCTGTGCAGTACACGCCCGGACAGGACCATCCTAGACTGCTCCCCAGTTCCTTCCAGGTCTGACCTTGCTATAATGACATTTCCTTCAGCCTGTTACACCCCAGACATGAATTCATTAATCACTACGTTTGGTGGCCCCCGGTGAAGCATCCGGCCCATCTGTACCGATCCCGTCGAAGTTCCAACTCCTTTCATCTCCTTGGTCCAGCCAACTTCTGCCCTAAAAGCATTAGCACAGGCGGTAAGATGCCACATCTTCCTTCTCTGTACAGGCCCACTGGTAGGATATACAGTGGCCGTGGGTAACGTGGGCTGCAGCACTTGAACGTTGCGTGGCTGCTGGCTGTCCGGGCCTACAGCCCATGTGGACACTTAGGCACACTGGCCCTGTCTGAGCTAACTACCTAGAAACTTCTCACTACTATCTGGCACCCCCTCCTACACTTAACCCTCTATGAACTTCCTATGAGCTGTACCTAGTGGCCCACAACAGAACTATACCTACCCAACATATAAGAACTATATACTAAGGTGCCCTCCTTTAGTGTCCCCAGAAGAAAGCACCTAACTGTCCCTAAACTGTACACAAACATTAGTACATATCACATACATTATATACATAATGGTAACACAAGAGAAAGTGTGGCAATACCATTGCTACGTGTGATAATACATGTTTCATGTAGCAGTACCACTGAATATTCATAACAACACAATAATTAGTTACATAGAAACATTAAGAACACTTAAGGGGACTGGCAAGGCAATAATACTCCTTCACCCCCCTTACTCTACCATCAAGGGAAACACAGATTTGGCATTCTACGGGATGCCAGGTTATGGGACCACAGCCCTAGCTGGGATAATACAGAACTGCTGCTTTGACCATTACTGAACCCATGGAGATATTTAGGAAAGCGAGGATTGGGACCCTTGGGTCACCTGGCCCCATGGATACGTTTGGGGATGCCAGGATTGGTACCCACTGGTCACCTGGCTCAATGGAGATGTTCAGAGAGGCCAGATTGTGATCATCTAGTCACCTGGCCAAGTGACTCAATGGACTGTCAGCTTCCTAAGCTTGTCGTTACCTCCTCTCTGTGGGTGTCCATCAAAAGTGGGGTGCTACTGGTGAAGGTAGTCGGCCCTGGGAGCTCATAAGTCGCAGCTTTTCTAATCCCAGCAAGTCAGTGGAAAGGTGTAATTGTGCACCATCTTGGGTATTTGCTGGGACTGTTCCATATGTCATTGTTTGTGGTTCAGTAAAGTACTGCCACACTGTTTTACCCTCACACTGTGTTGTCTGAGTAGTATTCTGCCCACGGGAAAGGAGAGCAGTCGTTCAGTGGGATGAGCCCTGTTCCATGCGGTCTCGAGCCAGCAGACTATAGCACCCATTGACCCCCGATGTTTCCACAACATATATACTGGAAACCTTTCCTGGAGTACTGTATTTTTCGGACTATAGCACGCACTTTTTTTCCTCCAAAAATGTGGAGGAAAATGGGGGGTGCGTCTCATAGTCTGAATGTACCTGCTCTGGCTGTGGTGGAGCAGCGGGTCACAGTAGGCTGGAGCCGGCGGCTGCGGTTAACTCCTGTGCCTGCTGCTAAAGGCAATGAATATTCACTGCTTTCCACTCTCATGGGCGTGGAGGGCAGTGAATATTAATTTCTCTTTAATCGTGGACTCTCTGTTAGCCGCAGCCACTGGCTTCCAGCAGCTGCCGGTGTCAAGGTCGTGGTTTGTGGAACCACTGTGCCACGGACCGTGGAGAGCCTGGAGGGGCATGACTAAGTGATCATCTGACTGTTCACTAGAGCATCTGATGGTGAGGTTAGACTTGGCTCTCCATGAACACCAGGTGCCACTCCAGGACAGACCAACGGTCGTGCAGCAGCTGGACTCAGAACAACAGATTGGATGGAGCAGCAGGTAGAGCTTGCATCAGAGTGCAGCTAACCAAGTTCGTTTCCGAGTGCAGCAGAGTTTGTGTCAGAGTGCAGCAGATGGAGTTTGTGTCAGAGTGCAGAAGACAGGATTTGCACTTAGAGAACAGCAGGCGGGATTTGCATCAGAGTGCAGCTGGCTGGATTTGCATGAGAGTTCAGCGGGCAGGATTTTCATCAGAGTACAGCGGGCAGGATTTGAATCAGAATGCAGCTGGTTGGATTTGCATCAGAGTGCAGCTGGCAGGATTTGCACTAGAGTACAGCAAACAGGACTTGCACTGGTATGCAACCTTACACAACATAGACTGAAACGGGAAGGTTGCTCAGGCACCTCTCCAGTGGGAAGGAAGCAATATATACATACTGCCCCACAGCCATTGGCTGCAGAGGAAATAGCATGTGCACACGCTGACCCTTTAAGAGGATAGGAACGCACGTGCGCGTGCTCTAAGAACATGGCTAGATGCTTGGCTGGAAGTTCTGCTGGAAGCATGGGAAAGGGAAGCACCGACCGCAGCACGGGTGAGTAAAGTGACACGCCGGAGACCCTGCCTGTCAGAACAGGACTCTGGTGTGGTGTTAACAGTACCCCCCTTTATGCCCCCTCTTCTTCAGGCTATTGAGGAAGTTCCGGAGGAGAATCGGAGCGTGGATATTTCCCTTAGGCTTCCAGGACCTCTCTTCGGGACAAAATCCCTTCCAGTCAACAAGGAAGAAGGTCTTGCCCCTCACCTTCTTCATGGCCAAGGTGTTCTCCACTTCAAAAATATCATCCGAGGGAGTTGGCATGGGTGTGGTACTGGGATCCTTGAAGAAGGGACTCAGGATGACCGGCTTCAGCAGAGATAAGTGGAAGGAATTCTGAATCCGTAATGAAGGAGGCAACTTCAGTTTAGAGGAGACCTCGTTGATCCGCTTCAGCACTTCAAAAGGACCGATAAATCAAGGACCCAACTTGTAAGAGGGAACCTTCAGCCAACGTACCTGGACGAGAGCCATATCTTGTCGCCGGGACGGAAGCACGGAGGATCCAGGCTCCTTTTGTCTGCATGTCTCTTCATACGGGCAGAGGATGCTTCTAAAGTGGCTTTGTGTCCTTCTACAACGTCACAAAATTCTTGGAGAGGACATCTGCCTCAGGAACATCACAGGGAACCGTCACCGGGAGGGGAACCTCCGGTTGCCGACCGAAAACAATGTAGAACGGAGATTCTCCCAAAGCTTCACCAACGTGATTGTTGTATGAGAACTCAGCCCAAGGAAGCAAGTTCACCCAATCATTATGGTGGGCATTGACGAAGTGTCGCAGGTAATTGCCAAGGACCTGGTTGACACGCTCCACTTGTCCATTGGACTGGGGGTGTAGGCCGAAGAAAAATCCAAGGCGACATCCAGATGCTTACAGAGAACTCGCCAGAATCTGGAAGTGAATTACGAACCTCGATCGGACACGATGTGATGAGGAACTCAGCGTAGGCGGAAAATATGCTTGATGAAGCTGTCAGTCAGTTCAGGAGCGGACGGCAGAGCAGACAACGGGGTAAAGTGCGCCATTTTGGAGAAGCGATCCACAACTACCCAGATGACAGTGCAACCCTTCGATACTGGCAAATCCGTAATGAAGTCCATAGCTATGTGCTTCCTTGGACCAGATGGTACTGGCAACATCAGAAAGTCGTCTGGGGACTTTATTGCGGGCACAAATCGGACAGGCAGCCACGTAAGCATAGATCTCTTTCCTCATGGACGGCCACCAGTAGTGGCGAGAAATCAACTGTAGAGTCTTCCTTTGTCCCATGTGACTAGCCACCTTGGATGAGTGGCTCCAAGACAAAACTGGCTCCTTCTCTGATTCAGCCACAGAGTCTTCCCTGGAGAAATTCGTGACAGACTGACTGGAGCGACAATGACGATCTTAGATGGCTCAATAATATATTGTGGATCCTGCTCTTGATCCTTGACAGAAAAGAGAGAGAGAGGGCATCGGATCTGATATTCTTGTCACCGGACCTGAAATGCAAAAGAAAGTTAAAGCGGGCAAAAAACAAAGACCACCTAGCTTGGCATGCATTAAGTCTCTGGGAGGACTGGAGATACGCCAGGTTCTTATGGTCCATGTAGATGACCACTGTATAAACTGCACCCTCCAGCAGGTAACGCCATTCCTCCAGAGCCATCTTCATGGCAAGTAACTCTCGATCCCTGATGGAGTAGTTATGCTCAGGAGTGGAGAAGGCCTTAGAAAAGAAACCGCAGGACACACGGAGACCCGAGGAGGACTTCTGGGTGAGCACAGCTCCAGCCCCCTAACGAGGATGCATCCACCTATAGGAACAGTTTGTTCAAATTCGGATGATGCAGAATGGGAGCGATGGAGAAGAACCATTTAAGAGCGCGGAAGGCCTCTTCAGCCTCGGAGGACCAGTTCTTTGGATCAGCTCCCTTTTGGGTCATAGCAGAGATAGGAGCGGTAAGTGTGGAGAAGTGAGGGATGAATTGTCGATAGTAATTAGCAAAGCCAAGGAAACGCTGAATTGCCTTGATCCCTACAGGCTGCGGCCATTTAAGGATGGAAGAAACTTTCTCAGGATCCATACTTAGTCCAGTATATGAGATAATGCAGTCCAGGAAGGTAAGAGAGGACTGTTCGAAAATGCATTTCTCATACTTGGTGTAGAGGCGATTTTCCCAAAGACGCTGAAGAACCTGCTGAACTGCTCGTCTGTGGGAGGCCAGATCCGAGTAAAGTACCAGGATATCGTCTAGATACACGACTACGCAGGAATAAAGCATATCTCGTAAGATATTGTTGACAAATTCTTGAAAAACTGCCGATGCATTACTGAGACCGAAGGGTATCACTCAGTATTCATAATGTCCGTCCCTGGTGTTGAAAGCCGTCTTCAATTCGTCTCCTCGACGAATGCGGATTAGATTGTAGGCGCCTCTTAAGTCTAAAATGGTGAAGATCCTGGCACCCCTTAATTGGTCGAACAACTCAGGAATCTGGGATAGGGTATTTATTCTGCACTGTGATCGGGTTGAGACCTCGATAGTCAATACAGGGTCACAGTGATCCATCCTTCTTAACAAAGAAAAATCTGGCTCCAGCAAGAGAGGAGGGCTTCTGAATGAACTCCCTGGCCAAATTCTCCTGAATGTAGTCCGACATAGTTTGCGTATCAGCTGGGGACAGAGGGTAAATTCAGCCTCTAGGGGGTGTAGATCCTGGAATCAAGTCAATAGGGCAGTCGTACGGCCTATGGGGTGGCAAAGTCTCCGCCTCCTTCTTGTCAAAAACATCGGCAAAGGACCAATAAGCAGACGGCAAACCGGGCAGCGATGCTGGACAAGATGGGACCTTAACTGGACGTACTTGAGCCAGACACTTCTCATGACAGGAATGTCCCCAGCGGAGCACCTCTCCAGTTCTCCAGTCCAACAGAGGTTCATGCTGCCGCAGCCATGGTGGGCCTAAGAGAAAGGCGTGAGACATGTGGGAAAGAACATAGAAGGCAATCTGCTCAAAATGAAGCATCCCAATACGGACCTCAAGCGGCTCAGTAGCCAGATGAGCCGTCTCCCGATGAGTTCTCCCATCAACAAATGCTATTGCAAGGGGTTCTTGAGCGGATGAACTGGGATTTGGAACCGATCCACTACAGCCTGGAGGATAAAATTTCCGGCTACCCCGGAATCCAAATACGCTGACTTAACAAACTTGGATTCACCGTTTGTCACGGCCTCAGTAAGGGTTAGTGGTAGAGAGATGTCCTTTCCGTTTGGGGAGGCCTCTCCTACCTCCCCTAGACACAAGAGCTTCTCCGGTCTCACTAGGCAGACTCGAATGGAGTGATCCATAACGCCACAATACAGGCAGTGGCCTTTAGCGCGACAATCCCTCAGCCGCTGTCTAGCAATGGCAAGGTGGTCGATCTGCATGGGTTCCGATGATTCCTCGACAAGAGAGGGCGAAGAAGCAGGTGATCCTTGAAAAAACAGAGCCAGGCGCCGCGGTTCTTTCTCACGTGCCACCTCACTATCACACTCATGAAAGCGGAGGTCTATATGGATGACTAGGGGGATGAGGTTGTCGAGGGTAGTTGGTAGGTCTCGACCGGCTAGCTCATCCTTAATATCTCTGGAAAGCCCCTCCCAGAATGTCGCCACCATAGCATTGTTATTTCATCCGAGTTTGGACGGCAGGGTGCAAAAGCGTACCTCATATTTCCCCACAGAAGAATTGGACTGGCGTAAACGGAGAAGAGCGGAAGCTGCCGAGGTGGTTCACCCGGGTTCAACGAACACTTTGCGAAAAGCTTCCAAGAATGTAGACAAATTGGAGATGATCGGATCCTCTCTCTCCCATAATGGGTTCAACCATGCCAGAGCCTCGCCTCCAAAGGTGCGAAATAAGGAACGCTACTTTTGCTCGGTCCGACGGCACTGATTGATGAACCCGCGGCAGAGCTTCGGATTGCCATCAAAACGTGATGGAGCTGCGAGTTGGAGATCTGGATCTCGAGCAAAGCAGACTGTCTGGGAAGTCTCTGGAGAAGAAGACACTGCTGCTTCAACATGCTGGAACGCTGGAGGGATGTTTAAGGCCTCCAACTTAGTGGTTAAAGACTGTAACTGTATGGACAGCTCTTCCTGTGCGTCTTTCTGTTGACAAAGTTCCTGGTACATGGTCCGAACAGGCAGGATCTGGAGTCCAGAGGGATCGATGGTTTGAGCAAACTATCACGATCATGGTTTGTGGAAACACTGTGCCATGGACCACGGAGAGCCTGGTGGGGCGTGACTAAGCGATCTGTTCAATAGAGCCTCTGATGATGAGGTTAGACTTGGCTCCCGATGAACACCAGGTGCCACTCCAGAACAGACCAACGGTCGCACAGCAGATGGACTCAGAAGAACAGACTGGACTCAGAAGAACAGACTGGATGGAGCAGCAGGCAGAGCTTGCATCAGAGTGCAGCTGACCAAGTTAGTTTCCGAGTGCAGCAGACAGAGTTTGTGTCAGAGTGCAGCAGACAGGATTTGCACTTAGAGTACAGCAGGCGGGATTTGCATCAGAGTGCAGCTGGCAGGATTTGCATCAGAGTGCAGCGAGCAGGATTTGCATCAGAGTGCAGCTGACAGGATTTGCACTAGAGTACAGCAAACAGGACTGTTCTGCCTTCTTCCACGTATGACTGTGTGGCTTCCAGCATATGGCTAAACCCTTCAACCACTCCCAGTAAAAAACTGTATGGGTGTTTAAGTCTATATTTATTGAGATGATGTGAACAACAATGGTAGATGATAACAGATAATATAGTGGAGGAAATTGGTGAACACAATAGTGGATAAGATTGGGTAAAAACTATAAGAAAAAAGACAGTATAATGTCAATACTGGCAGATAACAGAAACAGCAATAATACAGGATGCTATTACATCAGTAGCAGGCATTATCTAAGCAACTTAAGCTGCCAGCATACACTCATTGAACAGGATGCATCTAATTACATGCAGTGCAAAGACATTACAACAAGCTGAAATACATTGCACATGTCACGGGGCTGAATTATGGCTAACTAACAGAGATACGTAGCCCTACACATAACTGTGCTAAACGCTCACCGGAATCCACTTGACAGAAGCAGTGATTTACAGAGAGCAACACACACGTGAATCTCTTCAGAAAGCCCGGGAGAATATGTCTGCGTGACTAGTTTGCCCCGGGAAGCTAAGGGGGCCGTTCTAAACCAGAACACATTGCTCCATTAAAGGGGAAACATCTCTGAAACCTGGAAAAGGACAAATGGGAACTGTCATGATCCCAGTGCAGGTTTGACCTGCACGCCAGGGGTTAATGTTTTCATTCTAGTGCAGGCTCTGACCTGCACACCTGGGGTTTATTATTGTGCCCTCTTCTTGGTTCGGGGAGAGCTTCTTACAGCCCTGGAAAGCTCCAATCCCCGTCAGTTATACTTTTGCCCTTGGCTGAGTGTGTTGACCCGTTTGTCTGTGCCTTGTGCCTGTGTTCTAGCTTGTTTGTATGGTTCTGACCCGGTTCTGTTTCCCCGTTGTGATTTTGCCTCTTGATTCTGTACTGTGTATCTGCTTCTCTGGTTTTCTGACTCCTGCCACGTCCCTGATTATTCTTGATTAGCCTGCTCCTTGTGTACAGCGTTGCCTCTCTCGTTTACTGACCTCAACTTGTCTTGGATTTCGTCTCCCTCTGGTGCCCCGTCCTTTCCCTGGTGTCCAGTGACCCCCTTTCCCTTCTCCACTGCTCCAGGGTCCCTATAGCATCCTGTACTCATCTCCAGCTGCAGGACGCTAAGCCACGCCCCCTGTGGTCACGTGACCACAGGTCCTGTAAGTACACTCACCACTCGGCTCACTCCAGCTCTGCTGTATTGCTGTCATCTTGCCCAGCTCCCGGGCGCTGTGAGTACAGCTGTCACAGGCCGTCAGAGGCTCCTGGCTCTCACTATCAGGGCTGCTGAAACCGCTGGTAAGTACCCACCTGGCGGTTTCACCTGATAGTTTCCCCTGATAGGAACACTAATGACATCTAATGGTCATAACCGGTACTACGCTATGAGTTAACTTGCTGCACATAAGTGGGCAGAACAAGGACTTACACTGGTATGCGACCTTACACAACATAGACTGAAACAGGAAGGTTGCTCAGGCACCTTCCCAGTGGGGAGGAAGCAATATATACATACTGCCCCACAGTATGGGGAGGAAATAGCAAGTACACACGCTGACCCTTTAAGAGGGCAGGAGTGCATGCTCGCGTGCTCTAAGGACATGGCTAGATGCCCGGCTGGAAGTTCTGCTGGAAGCATGGGGAAGTGAAGCACCGACCGCAGCATGGGTGAGTGAAGTGACAAGCCGGAGACCCTGCCTGTTAGAGCATGTCCCCACTACTTAAGGCAATGAATATTCACTTCTCTCCACTTTCATAGGCGTGGAATGCAGTGAATTTTAATTCCCTTTAGTAGCGTCACACGTGAATGCCTGGCAACTGCAGGAAACCGTGGCTGCAGCTAACACTGTGCTCGCTATTAAAGAGCAATGAATACTCACTGCCCTCCACGCGCATAGTCCCGGTATGGAGAGCAGTGAGAATTTCGGCAGCTGTTTTCGGCTTGTAAGCAGCGCATGATATCCCTGCCATGGGCTGCTTACAAGCATAAAGCAGCTGCTGGCATCGGAACAAGATGCTGTGAGGGAGCACAGGAAGATAAATAGGATGTTTTATGTTTTTTTTATGTTTTTCTGATGCGGGCCATGCATACCAGGATGGGGATGGGGCCAATCATACCAAAATAAGGATGGGGACATGCATATCAGGACAGAGATGGGGGCCCTGCATACCATGATAGAGATGAGGGGGCCATGCCTACCAGACTAGTGATAAGGGGGACATAGTTACCAGGCTAGGGATGAGGGGGCCATGCATACCAGGATGGGGATGAGGGAGCCATGCATACCAGGATGGAGATGAGGGAGTCATGCATACCAGAATAGGGATGAGGGGTCCATGCATACAAGGATGGGGATGAGGGAGCCATGCATACCAGGATAGGGATGAGGGGGCCATGCATACTAGGATAGTGATGAGGGGACCATGCATACCAGGATGAGGATGAGAGGACCATAAATATCAGTTTAGGGGATATTGAGTACAGAATTGACCATATTTTTGCTTCCATTTTTTTTCTTATTTCCTCCTCTAAAACCTAGGTGTCTTATGGTCAGAAAAATATTGTATATACCAGATATAAGGATCATACACCATGCCGAGCCTGGATATGTACTGTATCCATGTCCCAGTACCTACTGTTTTATTAGATTATTCCTACTTCTAAAGGAGCAAATCTGAGAACTGCTGCATTAACTAGATCTACCAAATCTGTAGCAACGTCCCTAGCATCACCCGTGTCACTGCGTAGACTCCTACTACTAGTTTTCATAGGAGACCTAAAGCAATCAGTCTTCTTCCAGAGCAGACGCTGACAGCAGACGTCTCACTCGCAGTCGCTGTGGGCGACACTGGCTGTCTCCATTGTGTCTGCTGTGTCCCGTAGAACATCATCCTGGTGATGGGGTCAGGAGTTATGTTCTTCAGGATGATTAGGACTAATAGGAGGTCAGCAGGTGACAGACTCTTGTAATAATGAATGGGTTAAACAGGTGCATGCTGAGTGCGGAGCCGCAGGCCACATACCGGGAGCAACCCTACCCAAGAGACATCTCCTGATCAGACATAGCTGAGGGGAGCGGTGATCATGTGCTTCAGGTGGTAAATGTCCGTACAGTGTGGAGATGGACGCTCCCTGTAGGCTGCTGAGCCGTTCTGACCTCCGCTATATATAAACCTACTTACTGCTCACCCCGATGCTGAGGTCAGAGCTCCGGCCAGGGTCAGTGATGATAGCCAGGGACACTTCTGTGCTTATATAATGCCAGTATGGCTTATTGGGGGAGACTTCATGTTACCACATCCATGGGATGAGAAGCATCGCTGGTAGTAGCTGTCAGGTGGCTGATGGTTGGGCCGATTGCTCCGCTGGCAGCTGTCTCGCCAGCCTCTGCCATACACAGGAGCACTCACTCTGCCGAGCGCTGTGTTCTCTATGAGAGCGTGGCTGGCGGTGGCTTATCTCACCAAAAGCAAAGGGCTCAGCAGGCGGAAATCGGATATGCTGGATCCTTATGTGGCCATCATCTGTCGGGTACCCCCATACACAGTAAAGTGTTGGCCGAGCCCGTCTGTATCAGGGGTCCGGCTGACTATAGGATTATGTGGACGGGGGTCTTAAAATATGAAATAAAAAGAGTTCAAAAGCAGAAGAAAATCACAGTAAGGCCTCATTCACACGTCTGTTTTTTTCTGTCAGGCATGATCTGGCTATTTTTTTAAAAAAACGGATCCGGCGAAATCTGCTGCCGGATCCGTTTTTTTCTCATTGACTTGTATTAGCGCCGGATCGCGCCACATGGCCTCCATTTTCTTCCGTTTTTTGCCGAATCCGGCTAAAATTTTAATTCCGGCGTCTAGAAAAAACGTCTTCAGTAACGTTTTTTGTCTGCGGCGAAAAACCAGACAGTGCCGGATGCGGCGCTTCCGGCTTTTTGCTACAATGGAAGTCTATGGGCGCCGGAATGAGCCGGATCCGGAAAAAGACGGATCCGGTCACCGGATCCGGTTTTAAAGTCTGAGCATGCTCAGATCCAATTGGCCAGCCCCCAGGAAACAGATCATTGTTTAGGAACCTCCCATGGGCGTTTTTAAAAACCGGATCCGTCGTAAAAAGGATTAAAAAGCGGACGAAACGGATGGAAAACTGATGAAAGGGATCTGTTTTTTTGGATCCGTTTCATCAGTTTTCCACAATTTACACCGGATCCGTCGCTGCGGCGCAATGCCGGATCCTGCCTGGTGGAAAAAACCTGATGCCTAAGGCCTCATTCACACGTCTGGTTTTCACAGATTTATTCCATCAGTATTTTTCTCGGAGAGAACACAGACCCATCGCAGTCCTGGCTGGTCACGTCTGAGTATAAAGCTGAGCTCAGCAATGACACAAGGTAGTTATACTGCATCAGCCAGGTCTGTCACAGGCAACATGTCAGAGCAGACTGGGGGGTCAATGTGGGCAGCTCAAGCGTAGAGGCCCTGAGAAAGGGGCAATGCTGACACATGGGGCGGCCAAGGACACAGCACAGCAGATGAAAAGCTCATCAGGTAAACTGGCAGATGTCCAGCAATGCCAGCAGCTCACACCTGGCAGCAACCAATGGGAGCAGCTACTAGTTGGGGAATTTTGGCCAGAAATGATCTTCGTGGAAGAATTGAAGCCACAAAGCACAGTCTGACCCCAGGGGATGAATGAATGGCCTATCAGCCTCCTCACCCTGACATGTCACTATCACCAGACACTGTGTGTGATCCCTCGCTCCATCCCTGCTCCGCCATCACAGCTGTACACCCATTACTTAGCCCCCTCCCAGATGTGGACAGGGGACCGCCGCCCGCCGCACGTTCCTGCACATGACGTATCCGGGGCCAGTCATTGTCACCTCTCATCCAGGGGGGAAATTCCAGGACCACCAAGAGCGACCGCAGAGTGCCCCGCCCACCTCCATCAGCCCAACTGACCAACTCTGGTGCAGCATCCATCACACACCCCATTCCCAGCCAATAGGCTGCCGTGCCGGCTCATGCCGATGTTAACCACTGAAGTGCCGTTCAGGATGTGCAGACATGTATGTACACAGCGGTCCGTGCTGAGTATACGGGCGGTCCGGTGTGGTGTGCACGGAGGAGGCCGTCACCTCCCGGTATTAGTCACTACTGCTGGCGGCAGCCGTAAGTCACCCAGGATGGAGGATGCTCCGGACGTGCGGCGGCACTGCAGGGGTTAATCCTGGGCGTGACGTCAGCGGGGGCTTGGCCGCCGGTATCAGTGAATGAAGCACATTGTAAAGAGAGAGCGAGGAAAAAAGCCGGCAAAGAGGAGCGCGGAGCACCGGGGAGCGGAGCACGGAGAAGCAGAGCACCGGGGAGCAGAGCACCGGGGAGCAGAGCACCGGGGAGCAGAGCACAGAGGAGCAGAGCACCGGGGAGCGGAGCACAGAGGAGCAGAGCACCGGGGAGCAGAGCACCGAGGAGCAGAGCACCGGGGAGCAGAGCACGGAGAAGCAGAGCCCCGGGGAGCACAGTAACGGGGACCACAGCACGGAGGAGCAGATAACCGGGGAGCAGAGCACGGAGGAGCAGAGCACCGGGCAGGAGAGCACAGAGCTGCTACATCTCCGGGGCGGCCACAGACATGATCGCATCACATTTACTGGCATACTTCTTCACCGAGCTCAACCATGACCAAGTGCAGAAGGTGAGGACAGGAATTATCTATCTATCTATCTATCTATCTATCTATCTATCTATCTATCTATCTATCTATCTAACTATTATCTATCTATCTATCTATTATCTATCTATCTATCTATTATCTATCTATCTATCTATCTATCTATCTATCTATCTATATCTATTATAAATTCCAAGATATGTAGCAGTGCTCCAAAGTCACATGATGAAAACATGGATTTAATTAAGATTATTATTTCAATGGAAAAGTGCAACTATCTATTCTATCTATCTATTCTATCTATCTATTCTATCTATCTATTCTATCTATCTATCTATCTATCTATCTATCTATCTATCTATCTATCTATCTATCTATCTATCTTCCATCCATCCCTCTATCCCAGGTAGGGGCTGCAGGACTCCACATAAGTCCCATATAGTCACTGGACGCCCACAATCTTTCTACAATAAAGTGGTGGATGATGGGTGATTTCACCACAGTGTCCTATCATCAGATGAGATCTTCTGCAGAGCAGTCGGCCATATTTGCCATTTTTGGTCCATGCATGAACTGTTGTTGCGTGTGACCAATGTCTCCTCCGGCCGTACATCGGCCATTACTCGCCTAGTGCAATCTGACAATCACAGTTTGGCTGCTGTGAACAATTAGAATAGCCAATAGCAAATGAAAATGTGTATGACTGCGCCAGCGGAGCGATCGTTCACCTGATCAATGGTTGTTTAACCATCAACCAACTTCTGTCTGTGAATGGTCATCTAAAGGGGACGTTTCTGATACTAGAGTTCATGGGGAAGGGGTGAGTGCCCCACTAGAGTGTGGCAGGCGGAGGTGTCTGATGCTAGAGCGCAGCAGGCGGAGGTGTGTCTGTTGCTAGAGCGCAGCAGG
>VIAB01001253.1:135193-152498 GCA_009801035.1 Oophaga pumilio
GAGGCGTGTCTGCTGCTAGAGCGCGGCAGGAGGAGGCGTGTCTGATGTTAGAGTGCACGTTATACTGAAAAGTGCATAGGAATGTACACTTTGAGGTCACGACGGGGGGGGTGGCAGAGGTCTCTAGCATTCTAGGACACTGGTAATTCATGCAGCACGTTCAGTAAGACGCAGCCTCCCCAGCCTGTGCACATCTAGTAATAGGCTTGTAATGAGGGTAAGGGAAGTGACGATGTCATGTCTGTGATGGCGCACATGTCACTGTGGGATTTTCCCTGCTCCATCCTTCCTCATCACTAAGCAGCGATTACCACAACGTGGAAAATGTAAATTCCGCCTCAAACAGGAAGTTTGTTTAGTTGAGTAAAAAACTGACATAAACTCCTGCCCGAGCTCAGTCTGCGTATTAACCATGTCCTTCCCCTTGACATGAGTGTCTGCCATCCTGCGACATCCTGTGACAGTGACACCGTTGATTTGATGTGAGGTGACGCTTGCTGATTCCTCTACAGTCCAGCAGTCAGAGCTGTAATATTCACAGTGATGGCGATGATGGAAGGGGATTATTCTGAGCTTCTAGTTGGGGGTCAATATAAATTTGTCATTTAAAGGGGAACTTCTGGGAATAAAAAAATGGCCACACTGTTGTGGAAAACCCATAGGGATGACCGTCCCAATAGCAGGAATCCCAGGCCCGGTGTGACCTGAGTTTTTGGGCTGCAATGAGGAGAAATCAGCACCTGCTTGGATAAGAGGAGCTGTCGCCATTTTTCTAGAAGTTTCCCCTTCAAGGGTTTCTCTGGGAGTCTAAAAATGTAAAGAAAGAAAGGAAAATGTCATCATGAACACATTCCTGAGCACCTTTTAATTAGCGATTTACACTCCTTTTTGCCTAGAGGTAATGACTACAGAAGTAAAATGGCCGCCGTCTTGTTCCAATGACAGAGATTTGTCCTGGAATATTAACAGGTCAGGGGTCTGTGAGCGTGTGCCCTGGGGGGCTTCACAGTCTCTGGGTCATAACTGCGGAGTTGCATATTGCACATTGCTCACGACCCACAGTTCTGTTCACATTCTAGGATAGATTTCTGTCAGTGTAACAAGACAGCGGCCATCTTAATTCCATGGTCATTACCTTTCTAGACAAAACCAGCGTAATTAAAAGGTATTAAGGAATGTATTCATAACATTTTCTTTCTTTACGTGCTTCTGTTCCTGGAGACCCCATTTCATATAAGCTAATTGCAGGGTACCTCGCTGCTGGAACTCACGGTGATCCCTGAGGAAATATGGCAGCCTCACCGGGGTGACTAAGCATTTACATGGGGTGTGTTGGAGCGAGCGGACTGTCCATGTAATGCATGGATATGACAGTGCTCTCTGTTCTGACTGGCTAATGAACGTCCTAAATGGGGGACCCTCTTGTATTCAGTCAGAAGGGTTTTCAGACGCAAATGACATTTGACGTCAGGAGCCATTTTGATTTTTCTAGTAGCCAAGCGTTATGAACCATAGACCTCTATAGAAGAGATGATGTCACCAGTATGTCTATGGGAATTTCTCATTTGGCAGACTTCCCATATCACTGTTTGGAGATAATAATTGCTTTTTCTCCATGGTCATTGTCCGTTGGATTGTGTATAGTAATTTATTGGTTGCTAGGGTGTTTCTAGGAGAATTCTCTGAGCAAGCGAGCTCATGAGCATGCTTTATTCTTATGGGCAGAGTGGTGATGGCCTTTCAAGGTACGCTGAAATCTCAAGGGCAGGAATAGAAAGTCTGTATGGAGAAAGCCCCTAGTCAATGAAGGGGAAGTCGTTAGAATTTGTATGGCATTAGAGTCTGAAAATCTTTGTAGCTACCATTGTATGTATTGTACCTGTTGTCACCAGGTCAAATGCGGCCAGTAGTGATGAGCGAGCGTGCTCGTCAATCGAGCGAGCATCAGGGTGCTCGGGCACGCATCGAGGTCAAAAGTGGCCAGTAGTGATGAGCGAGTGTGCTCGTCAATCGAGCGAGCATCGGGGTGCTCGGGCACGCATCAAGGTCAAAAGTGGCCAGTAGTGATGAGCGAGCGTGCTCGTCAATCGAGCAAGCATCAGGGTGCTCGGGCATGCATCAAGGTCAAAAGTGGCCAGTAGTGATGAGCGAGTGTGATCGTCAATCGAGCGAGCATCGGGGTGCTCGGGCACGCATCAAGGTCAAAATTGGTCAGTAGTGATGAGCGAGCGTGTTTGCCACTCAAGTGAGCATCGAGGTGCTCGGGCAAGCATCGAGGTCAAAAGTGGCCAGTAGTAATGAGTGAGTGTGCATGCTCGCCACTCGAGTGAGCATCGGGGTGCTTGGGCAAGCATCAAGGTCAAAAGTGGCCAGTAGTGATGAGCGAGCGTGCTCGCCACTCGAGTGAGCATCGGGTGCTCGGGCAAGCATCAAGGTCTAAAGTGGCCTGTAGTAATAAGTGAGTGTGCGTGCTCGCCACTCGAGTGAGCATCGGGATGCTCGGGCAAGCATCGAGGTCAAAAGTGGCCAGTAGTAATGAGTGAGTGTGCGTGCTCGCCACTCGAGTGAGCATCGGGGTGCTCGGGCAAGCATCAAGGTCAAAAATGGCCAGTAGTGATGAGCGAGCGTTTTCGCCACTCAAGTAGTATCAGGTGCTCAGGCAAGCATCAAGGTCAAAAGTGGCCAGTAGTGATGAGCGAGCGTTTTCGCCACTCGAGTGAGCATCGGGGTGCTCGGGCAAGCATCAAGGTCAAAAATGGCCAGTAGTGATGAGCGAGCGTTTTCGCCACTCAAGTGAGGAATCACTTTTCTTTACTGACCTCATAGTTGAACACCCCCTGCAGTCATCTCTCGTGAAAGGTCACTTTCTGGACGAATGTCTGCACACCCGTGTGCTATGTGCGTGAGCTGCTTTGTATTGCTTTCTAGGAAATCTTCAGAATTGCATTTGCTGCTGCTGAGTATTGGAAGCCTGGAGATAACATACAGATATGTGCACAGAAATGCAGTAGATCATGCGGGTGCATTAAAGGGGCACTTCGCACCTAGTGCCCAGCTATGTACCTGCTGGTGGTTGGCATAACTAGCTAGCGCCATCCAATGAAAAAATGAGAATTAAGAAATGCACCCTTGTAGGCACAATACCACAGTGCCCGTAATTAGGGAATTTTCCCCCATGGCGGCAGAAGCCATAATTAAAACATTTTACTAGTAATGTGAGTAATTTCATTGAAAAGATAGCGAGACTTCTGAACGAAGTTGAGTCATTATAGATTTGCATAAATGAGTCAGAGTGCAGAAATGAGCGGCACGTGGTGGTATTAGCTCTTCGTTATATTCCTTATTATCTAAAATCCTGTATTGAATGGTGCATTATAAATGTATGAAACACATTCTATAATGCAGCATTTTAGCCTGTTGGTATTTTAATTTTTAAAGTGGATTTGATGAGGCTGGTGTACTGGCTATGAAAGTCCGTGTCAGAATGGCTGTATAATCTTTTTGTGAAAGCTTTGTAGGATGAGCATCTGGACTGAAAATGGTCATGTCAGTATCAGTACGGTACAGCCATTTTGACATGGATTTTCAGAGTAAGTACACCAGCCTTAAGTGGTTATGTAATAGTGTGTCCTTTAAAGAGGACCAGTCACTTTCTATTAATATGTATTTTTTTACCTAGTGTAAATGGCGCTGTCCTACTTTTCTTTTGTTTCTGCATGTCCTCTCTTCCCGGTCTATAAATCTAGTCTTTTTAGCCAAGTGGGTGTGATCCTAGAGAAGACTCCAACTGTTCTCTATGGGACTATTCAGGACTTTACCAACTTGGCTAAAAAGGCTAGATTTATATACGGGGCAGAAGGGGTGATGGCTCAAGAAGGGAGAGGAGCAGGAACAAATAAAAACACGCTCAAGAGAACAGCAGCAGGTTAAAAAAAAGACATATTAATGGCAGGCAACGGGATCTCTTTAAAAAGAAACGTTTCCTGTTAGGCCGGGGTCACACTTGCGAGTGTAATGCGAGAAATTCGCGAGAGTCTCTCGCCTCAATACCCGGCACTGCCGCCGGCACTCAGACCGGAGCGTTCCGCTGCATAAAAATACATGCAGCCGCACACTCCGGTCCCGAGTGCCGGCGGCAGTGCCGGGTATTGAGGCGAGAGACTCTCGCGAATTTCTCGCATTGCAGTTGCAAGTGTGACCCCGGCCTTAATCCCAATATTGCAGCAAATGTAAGATGTAATGTTTAGTATCTATAATTTATACATCTAAAAATCCATAGAGAAGAACAACCAGGACTATATCCTGAGTATCAGAATGGGAGTAGTAGTAAGGTGTAGACACTCCTCCATTTCGTCTATTCCGAGAAAACCCCTCTGCAGTTTGGAGAAGTTCTCCCTGTCACGTACATTGGGCTGAAACCAGACTCCCTCGCTGGAGGAAACTGAGTCATTTCATCATGCACCTCCTGCACTGCTGCTGCCCCACAGAGAGCGCAGCATGTGATGTGGGAGCGACCAGCCATCATGTGTTTAGAGAGCAGACCGGTTTCTGGCAGGCGTGGCCGTGGCTTACACAACTATTAATTACCCATTGCATTCCCATGAAGACGCTTGTGTCTCGTTTTATATCACTTATCTCAAGACGGTATTAAATCTAGAAGAGTGGGCTCGCTTCTCAGGTGCTGCGCTCAGCGAAAGGGACCTGCGAAGGGACCACATATTCATAACACCTTGATAAGTTTTACCTATTAGGCGGCGGTCACATATCTGGCTGCAATCTCCATGATATACAGTACAGACCAAAAGTTTGGACACACCTTCTCATTTTAAAGATTTTTCTGTATTTTCATGACTATGAAAATTGTACATTCACACTGAAGGCATCAAAACTATTAATTAACACATGTGGAATTATATACTTAACAAAAAAGTGTGAAACAACTGAAAATATGTCTTATATTCTAGGTTCTTCAAAGTAGCCACCTTTTGCTTTGATGACTGCAAACTCTTGGCATTCTCTTGATGAGCTTCAAGAGGTAGTCACCGGAAATGGTTTTCACTTCACAGGTGTGCCCTGCCAGGTTTAATAAGTGGGATTTCTGGCCTTATAAATAGGGTTGGGACCATCAGTTGTGTTGTGCAGAAGTCTGGTGGATACACAGCTGACAGTCCTACTGAATAGACTGCTAGAATTTGTATTATGGCAAGAAAAAAGCAGCTAAGAAAAACGAGTGGCCATCATTACTTTAAGAAATGAAGGTCAGTCAGTCCGAAAAATTGGGAAAACTTTGAAAGTGTCCCCAAGTGCAGTTGCAAAAACCATCAAGCGCTACAAAGAAACTGGCTCACATGAGGACCGCCCCAGGAAAGGAAGACCAAGAGTCACCTCTGCTTCTGAGGATAAGTTTATCCGAGTCACCAGCCTCAGAAATCGCAGGTTTACAGCAGCTCAGATTAGAGACCAGGTCAATACCACACAGAGTTCTAGCAGCAGACACATCTCTACAACAACTGTTAAGAGGAGACTTTGTGCAGCAGGCCTTCATGGTAAAATAGCTGCTAGGAAACCACTGCTAAGGACAGGCAACAAGCAGAAGAGACTTGTTTGGGCTAAAGAACACAAGGAATAGACATTAGACCAGTGGAAATCTGTGCTTTGGTCTGATGAGTACAAATTTGAGATCTTTGGTTCCAACCACCGTGTCTTTGTGCGACACAGAAAAGGTGAACGGATGGACTCTACATGCCTGGTTCCCATCGTGAAGCATGGAGGAGGAGGTGTGATGGTGTGGGGGTGCTTTGCTGGTGACACTGTTGGGGATTTATTCAAAATTGAAGGCATACTGAACCAGCATGGCTACCACAGCATCTTGCAGCGGCATGCTATTCCATCCGGTTTGCATTTAGCTGGACCATCATTTATTTTTCAACAAGACAATGACCCCAAACACACCTCCAGGCTGTGTAAGGGCTATTTGACCAAGAAGGAGAGTGATGGGGTGCTACGCCAGATGACCTGGCCTCCACAGTCACCAGACCTGAAACCAATCGAGATGGTTTGGGGTGAACTGGACCGCAGAGTGAAGGCAAAAGGGCCAACAAGTGCTAAGCATCTCTGGGAACTCCTTCAAGATTGTGGGAAGACCATTTCCGGTGACTACCTCTTGAGGCTCATCAAGAGAATGCCAAGAGTGTGCAAAGCAGTCATCAAAGCAAAAGGTGGATACTTTGAAGAACCTAGAATATAAATCATATTTTCAGTTGTTTCACACTTTTTTGTTAAGTATATAATTCCACATGTGTTAATTCATAGTTTTGATGCCTTCAGTGTGAATGTACAATTTTCATATTCATTAAAATACAGAAAAATCTTTAAATGAGAAGGTGTGTCCAAACTTTTGGTCTGTACTGTATATAATTTTTTTTCTATACCAGACAGCAGTCGGACACATCTGAATACATCCTTTCAATTCAATATCTGTTACAATCACAGATCTAGGAGGGAAATCTGTCAGAATCGGAGCATGTCCTATTTTCATCCAATTTTGAGGATCAGAATCTGCCGTTACAACAATGGGTCCGTGGGCGGTTCGATTAAAAAAAAAAAATCAGACAGGACATGGACAATTCCCAAGGATGTCTGAGGCTGGAGATGCCCAACGGGTTTTTTTCCACATTGAACCACTTCAGCGGGGGCAATAGATCGTAAAGCTATGGCCATCTGAGACCTTTATGGCATATACTATTGAGGTGTCATGTCTGCTCTCAGCTCTGGGTTTCCACCTACTGGGAGGATGAGGATGCCCTGTGACCAGTCAGCACTTTCAGAGATGAGGGGACCATAAGTCCACGTGGTTCTCTCCATTGAGGATTATGCGGGTACTCGTGGCCTAACATCTTACAACCACCATAAACTACAATGAGAAGAACCACATGCCCAAACCACCATCTTTGTGCCCTCTCCTACATTTTACTAGCGGTGGACACCGTAGCATCACACCGGCGCTGAGCTCCTAGCAGTCTCAACATCGCAATCTGCGCAGTATCATGTCCACTTTTCCCACTTTTTTGCAAACCACCATCTTTAACTCATTTACTCTTTTTTTCAAGGGCCACATTCTCCATGTATTTTGGAGGCATAGAGATGGCCACACAAAGCGACATTAGTACGTGCTCCAAAAAAAAAAAGAAAAAATAGGGCCCATACACCTTTAGTATTAAATTAATCCACAGGTGCACAAATCCGCTATGTGGCCAATATATTAACATGTACATACACGATGCGTCAGCACACTACGACTAATGAGTACAGGAGCTCCAATATTGCTGCAAAACATTAGAAACGTAAAGGTACTTTGTGTTTTTTTGATCAAAGAGCGCCAACCATACCAAGGTGACCTTTTGATATGGATGGTCCCTAGCCACTAAGTGTCTTACTTCTCTATGTGCCAAACCAGCCTCCTGGGAATGGGGAGTGGGAAGGAAACCAAGTGTAGCTCTCAATTAAAATCTTAAGTGGGCAAAATGTGTGTATAAGGCCAGGATCACACATGCGAGAAACACGGCCGAGTCTCGCATGTGAATTCCCAGCCCTGGCGCCGGCACTCGGGAGTGGAGTGTATGGCTGCATGTATTTCTATGCAGCCGCTCGCTCCACTCCCGAGTGCCGGCACCAGAGCTGGGATTTCACATGCGAGCAACGGCCGTTTTCGTCGCATGTGTGATCCCGGACTTAACACTCTAATCTGTATAATTATTACCTTATTGTAGTGGAATTGATGCCATATTGTCAGACTTTCTTGACTATCAGAATCTGGAATAAAGGCACTACTGTAGACAGGCTTTTACAAATTACCATAGGATTGAAAGGGTAGATCCACGTTATCCTCAATCCTTACTCTATATGTTGTGATTGGTGAGGTAGTGTACGTGTGACCATGGCTTCCTTCAGACAGGATTTACAGGGCTGAAATTTCCCAAACCATTAGAAAAATAAGTGTTTCCAAACACAAGACCGTGCCATTCTTTTCTTTGGGCTGTATGTGCTAATACAACATAGGCAACAAAAATAGCTGAGCGATAGTACCATGCCTGGCTTAAAGACCAGAATAGCGCTTTTTGGGTGAAAAAGTGGAATCTCTATTAATCTGTCAGCGGGATTTCACCTCCCCACTCCTTAAAATTATTTATATGTGTATGCAGCCTATTTCACTCCAGCTCTATTCCCCGCCACATGTCGCCTGCTTCTGCTGGACTTGACAGCCTCTATGCTGTGTGACTTCAGGCAAAGCAACCATCAGTTAGGCAGGAGGAAGTGGCACTGGTTGGGAAATAGAGCTGGAGTGACAGAGGCTTGAGATCTACCATAGCTCTTCAGCCTCATTTGCATATTTCTCAGTAATGGAGCAACAGACTGGCCATGTAAAGGCATTGCTGGACTTGTCTATGAAAGAGCTACATGCACATATAAATAGTTTGTGGGGTGAAATCATGTTGACATTTTCCCTTTAAGTCTCAAACAACACCTCCATGGTGTTAAAGACTGCATCAAAACCACATCTGAAAAGCCACAACCACACCAATTTTACATATTTTGCCTGTGAAAACAATGGTACTTAATTTTGCAGGGAAAGGCTGTTCTATTGTCCGTTCAGTTTTGCAGGTGAATCGCCTGTTGGGCGCTAACGGTTAACACACCTCGCCTCTATGTTGTGTTTGGCCGGCAGAGTCTCCGACAGACCATAGCCCGATACTGCCATGGTCATCTCGGCAGCCTACCAGGTGACTGGAGATGCTGATGTCAACCAGGAGACTTTTTTAGCTCTGAGTCTGTGTTGCACTAAGGTTACATCTTCATTATTTAAGGATTAACACAATCTCTGAGTTCTGGCTTCAGGACATCCTGGAGAAGACGGAAAGCGTAGGGAGTGTTCTGCCATTACCGTGTGTAATTACAGGCCATTCCGGAATCCTCACCGACTGCTTAACTCCTTCTGTCTCAGACTTTCTCCTTTTCCTTCTTTCTTATTAGCACTTTATTATCATATATGGTAACGTTTCCTAAACAGCAGCACACCTGGCTTATGTCTCTAGACCTAGAGGACATAGAGTATCTATACCGTGAAGGGTGCCGCATGTACCAGCCATGGCTTTGCTTTGGAATCAAGTCCTCTCGGTTCTATGGGAAACTGGTAGATGAAATAAGCAGCAGAAGCTCACAGCCAATTGTTGTGTTTTCTCTCCAGGTGGACAAGTACCTCTACCACATGCGCCTCTCTGATGAGACCCTCTTGGAGGTATCGAATAGATTTAGCAAGGAGATGGAGAAAGGACTCGGGACAGAAACCAATCCCACCGCCTGTGTGAAGATGCTGCCCACGTTTGTCCGGTCCACACCAGACGGCACAGGTAGGTTGGGGCAGGTGTGACACTCAAAGGGACAATGCTAGAACTTCATGATGGTCTGAGACGTAATGCAAGTGTCTATTTTAGACCAGTTCATTTTCTAAAGCTCCACCTTGAAGCCAGACTGATAACGGTGTTGGAACAACTTTATGATCCGTTTCTAAGATATCTGTTTACATGATATCAGACTTTACAAGTGGGAGAAGTATTGGAGGCCAAGCATGGGAGGGGAGGAATCAAGTTTTTCCTGAATTGGCACGGGCATAGATTTCAGGCCATGTTTTTGTCAGCCATGTTGCCGAACGGAGCATCTATGTTGGGTTCATTTTAATGACAATCTAATGGGTGTGTATTTCTGACGGCATCTCTGTCCCCATTGGGGCTCACCATCTAAATCCCAATCAGGCTGTCTTTGGAGCATGGGAGGAAACTGGAGGAAACCCACCTAAATATGGAGAGAACATAGAGTAGAAGAATTAACCTCGACTCTCCAAGGGATGCTATCAGAAATCCGATGTAGATTTATTATGGTATACCGTCCATTACACACGCTGGGGCGATATGCTGACGCTATAATAAAACTACTTATGATTTTCTGATTGCATCCATTGGAGTGTAGAGGGTCATTTCTTCCACATTTGGGTGGATTTCCAGGACTACTGAATGCCCAACCATTATGTTTCAGGACACAGACAGCATGCATGTGTAGGCTGTGTCTCAACTGCCCCACAGCAGGCAATGTCGAGAAATCTGCTTTTTTAGATTGCAACATGACTACCTTAATTCTATGGTGTTTTGGGAACCAAGTCCCCAAAACAAGTCTCTCCCTACCTCACTGATTAAACAAATACCCACAGACAAACATTTAATATTAGAGGTGGCATGTATTGGATGGATAGGCGTCTATGGGTATGTTTGGCGTATGTACCAAGAGCTTTCTTCGGTCATCCTCCCTCCAATATAAACAGTGAGTAGAAAATTCCCCAATTCCAAGCAGTAGTGCATGCTGTAGTGTAGAAAAGCAAGGTATGCCCCCCCCAAATGATCTGGTGGTCAGCTGTTCACCCCAGGGAAAGCTCCAGTACCACACTACATATGTTTGCTCCCTTTTAAGGTCCCCTTGTGGTTTCTGTCCTCTATACTTAGAGCAGCAGACGTGCCACAGCCTGGCATTTTGGCAATTATGCAAACACAAGAATGTCTTTGGGCAGTGAACCTCTTCCTCGTAGAAACATGTCTTTGTGCTAAAACACTGCAAGGACTGTAGTAGGCAAAGCCCTGGCATGCTGGCACGGCGCATGGCTGCCACATTGATAGCATATCCTACTATCGCTGCAGGATCGTTTTATTGCCCTTGTAAAGCACAATGGCGCATCTGTTAAAGCCGTCAAAGCGTGCCAATCCTGTGTAGTGATATTATAGTCAAATGTGGAGAGAGCTGTGCAAATAACTGCTCCAAACAGTAAAAATGACACATATCGGGAGACTGCGATTGTAAAAGCAGTATAGAGGGATTATATAGGGAATCTACGCATAGAATGTCCTCATAGTGATATCCTACATGATGGCACCATTACACATGCTGCCATCGTTATGTCAATGTGTGTCCATGTAAACAACTTGTTTCTGGGAAGACTCCACTCTAATAAACATTGCCCAAGATATATGGCAGCACAGGCATGTCACCAGTCTCACTAGTAAGGCAAAAAATGCTGGCAAGGTCATATGTAAGGGACAAAGGGGATGTGTCAGCTCTCCTAACATGTCAGTTTTTTCCATTAAATTCCAGTTGTGGTGGTCCTATTCTTGCTATTTTACATTGTACGGTCCCTCTGTTATTCCTGCCCCAAATGTAGGCATAAACGGACAACTGGGGGTTACCACTCGCCTTATTACAGGGGCATGTCCATACAGTGTGATACTGGCTGCACTGATTGGACAGTGTAAGTGTACAGTGACACACCCCCAACTTGTTACTCTCCGTTGTCAGTTTACTCATAAGTTTATTACACAGAATAAAGCAGACATGTCAGGAGAGCTAATGGGGCCACTTCAAGGTTTTCTTGGATCCATTGATATAATGTTAAAGTTGTAAGGGACCTCCAGGGTCATCATGTCCAACCCCCTGCTCAATGCAGGAGTCACTAAACCATCTCAGACAGATGTCTGTCCAGCCTTTGGTTGAAGACTTCCATTGAAGGAGAACTCACCACCTCTCGTGGCAGCCTGTTACACTCATTGGTCACCCTCACTGTCAAAAAGATTTAATATCTAATATCTAATCTATCTTTACCCTTTCAGTATCATTCCATTGCTTCTCGGGTTTCCGTGTGCAAATGAGAATAAGGATGATCCCTCTACACTGTGATATCCCGTCAGATATTTGTAGGCAGCTATTAAGTCTCCTTTTTGCCTTCTTTTTTGCAAGCTAAACATTCCCAGATCCTTTAACCGTTCCTCATTGGACATACTTTGCAGTTCGCTTATCATCCTGGTAGCTCTTCTCTGAACTTGCTTCAGTTTTTCAATGTCTTTTTGAAAATGTGATGCACAGGAAAGGACATAGTATTCCAGATGAGGTCCAACCAAAGAGGAATAGAGGGGGATAATTACTTCACATGATCTAGACTATATGCTTCTCTTTATACATCTTAGAACTGTGTTTGCCTTTTTTTCTGCTGCATCACACTGACTCATGTGCAGTCTGTGATCTATTAGTATACTCAAGTCTTTTTCACACGTGCTGTTGCTTAGTTCTATTCCTCCCATTCTGTATAATTTTCGTTTTTCTTGACCAGATGTAGAATCTTATATTTCTCCCTCTTAAATACCATTCTATTAAGGGTATGCCACACTAAACAACATCGCTAACGGGATCGCTAAAAAACGTCACTATTTAGCGATCCCGTTAGCGATGTTGTGGTGTGCGGCATCTACCAGCGACGTGGCCCCTGCTGAGATCCTGCTGTGATCTCGCTCGTCGCTGACATCGTTCTGGACCCTATTTTATCGTCGGCGCCCCCGCTGGTAAGTATATATCGCTGAGTGTGGCAGCTTTTCTTAGCGATTTAGCGGTACTTTTGTACCGCTAAAGTCGTTAAGGAGATCGCTAACCGCGATAGCGTCCTTAACGACATCGCTAAGTTAAGCCGCTATCAGCGATATAGAAACAATCCCGCTAGCGATCGCATTAGTATGCGTCGTTATCGTTATCGCTAGCGGGATTGTTTAGTGTGGCAGTACCTTTAGTCACTGCCCATTGTTCAAGCTTATCTAGATCCTTCTGAATCCTTTCTGTCTTCTTTAGTTATCCCTCCTAGCTTTGCATCGTCTTCAAATTTGATTAGTTTACCTTCAGTTCCCTTATCTAAATCCTTTATAAAAATGTTGAACTGGGGCCAGGACAGATCCTTGTGGTACTCCACTTGAAACACTTTTCCAATTGGATGTGCAACCATTTATTACCACTCTTTGAGTACGATCACTGAGCCAGTTATGAAGCCACATAACTGTAACCTTGTCAATCCCATACTTTGTCATTTTTTCAATAAGAATATTATGAGATACTTTCATCAAATGCTTTGCTGAATTTGAGATATACTATATCTACCGCATTTCCCTAATCTACCCAGTCAGTGATTCCATCATAGAAGGAAATTAGATTAGTCTGGCATGACTTGTTTGCTACAAACCCTTGCTGGCTCTGGTTAATTACTGTATTCTTAAGGTACTGCCACACTACACAATCCCGCTAGCGATCTCGTTAGCGTCGCATACTAATGAGATCGCTAGCGGGATTGTTTCTATATCGTTAGTGTCGGACACACTTAGCGATATAGTTAACGACGCTATCGCCGTTAGCGATCTTCTTAGCGATTTAGCGGTACAAAAGTTCCGCTAAATTGCTAAGAAAAGGTGCCACACTAGCGATATATACTTACCCAGCGGGAGCGCCGACGAGGAAATAGGGTCCGGATCGTTTCCAGCGACGAGCGAGGTCACAGCAGGAAGCTCGTCGCTGGAAGCTGCCGCACACAGCAACATCGCTAACGGGATCGCTAAATAGTGACGTTTTTTAGCGATCCCGTTAGCGATGTTGTTTAGTGTGGCATACCCTTTATCCAAGTACTTGCATACATACTGTTTAATGGTGTGAACCTGTGCAATGACTTCTCAAACCTCCCTATCCTGGCACTAATCAGCAGCAGTAGGGGGCACGCATCGCTTATCTAAGCCCCTCCATGTTAATATTTGCCATTAAAACACATTATTTGGGGGAACGTCTTGCTGAATCCAGCTTTCCGCAGATTGCTGTCAGATTAAGAGCAGTTCTAAAGCCCCCGTCACACACAGCGATCTCGCTAGCGAGATCGCTGCTGAGTCACTAGTTTTGAGACGCAACAGCGATCTCCCCAGCGATATCGCTGTATGTGACATTCAGCGACGATCAGCCCCCCTGCTGGGTATCGCTGATCGTCGCTGAATGTCCTGGACATTTTTTTGCTTGTTGGTCTCCTGCTGGCCAGCTCGCATTGCTGCGTGTGGCAGGCAGGAGACCAGCGATCAGCTGGTAACCAAGGTACACATCGGGTTTCCAGGTGCCGCGCAGCGCCTGGAAACCTGTTGTGTACCTTGGTTACCAGCTCCCTGCACCAGCGGGCTGGTATCCAACGTACACTTCGGGTGACTAAGCGACGTTACCCGCAGTGTCGCTGTCCTGATCGCTGCTGAGATCTGCCTGTTTTGTCAGCTCAGCAGCGATCATGTAGCGACACCAGCGATCCTGACAAGTGCATATCGTTGTCGGGATCGCTGGTGTGTCGCTATGTGTGACGGGGCCCTAAGTGACTCATATGAGCGTTTGTGTTGTAGGAGCAGCCAAGTCTCCTCTCCACAGCTGTGCACATAGAGGAATAGCTCAGGTCATTGGCTTCTATTGTGTTCACACAGGTCACCCATTGTTTAAATATATCGGGCCGGTGTCATGTTAGAAAAGCCGCTGCTGTCATGCAAGCGAGACGTCAGCCCATCAGGACAATAGTTACATCAGAAAAGGGTGGAAAAGTGCACGGAGCAAAAAATGTAAATCCGGTCAAGGCTTAGGACTCAGACCTAATACGATACCTCCAATATCTGAAGTGTTACAAGATCCTTTGGGCTCCATTTATTATAAGTAGAAAATTAGATTATAACCCAGAAGAAATATTAACAAGACTGATTCACTTCATATCAAAAAGTAGTAAAAGTGAGCATCATGGCTAATGTCTGCCTAGAGCAGAGTTTCCCAAACTCCTGTCCTTGGGGTCCCCACAGGTCATGTTTTCAGGATTTCCTTATTCTTGTACAGGTGGTGGAAGTATCATCAAGGCATCATGGAGTCTCTTACCTGGGCAATAGTATGGAAATCCTGAAAACATGACCTACTGGGGGCCGTGAGGACTGGAGTTAGGGAAACAATGGCCTAGAGGAGACTATTCTGATGGGTCACACAAGGGCACCAGCTGGACATCAGCACTCCATGTGGATCTCCTCTATGTGATACTGTCAGACATTAAGCCTTGTATATACACTACGGCAGGCACAAAGTGGTGGCAGTGCCTATCACGACCAATTGAGTCTCGCCTGTCACATCCTGGATCGGTCATTGGCGACTGTCAGACAGCAGCTGCTATTACCGGAGGAGACCTGGGGAATCGCGAGACAGCTGAGCAGAATGTTAGACTCTACCCAAGGACGAGTATTGTCGGGGTATTGTTGGATAACAGATGAAAACTAATGTTGGCCATACATATACATATTACCCGAACCCTCCAATTATGGTGAGACCGGCTGTTCTAAGGACAACAGGTGTCAGAGAAAAGGAGGATCAGACATGTTGGATTTTATCTGCTTGGTCATTTTTGGTTCTCCGAGAAAAATGATTTCGGGGCAGTCATTGGGATTTCGATCCAGTTTGCCTAATGTTAATAGTTTAAAAAAATGCTATGTCCCTCTAGACAGATACTCAGTGCACACACCCTGTATGAGGCAGGGGCCCGGGTGTTGGATTATACGAGTTTTTATAGTGAGAGCAAACTAATAGCAAAGCCAAGATGGTGACGTATACTTGATATGCAAGAAATTCCAGTCAAGCCCCTACCGAGCCGTGTTATTAACAGTACCTACTGCTAAATACAGCCATTATAGGTTTTTTTTTCATTAATTGCTCCTCCGGTAATGAATGAAGATGTTGGCACCTTGTGTGGTGTAACTTTCCTCTAATGGGTGTACCGTGCTGCCCCACACCGATATGTACCAGCCCCCAAATAATCCACATGGCTTATGTTACGCTATGTGTTCTAATATATGGATGTGGGCTGAATGTTATAAAGGAATAATCTAGAGAAATTTGTAGAAAGCGTCTGTTTCCCATCATTTTGTCAGGCAGAATTCATCGCCTCTGACGGAGGAAAGAGGTGGAACTGTTGTAGGGTTTTTTTTTCTCCCTTTTCATTTTCCAACCTTTGAAACAGATCTGTCTGGTGCGATCGACATTGTTGTTTTCACACAGCGACCTGGATTTAAATGGGTTAAATCCGTTGGCATCCTTTGGTTTGTGCTGCCATCTGATTGTAGGAGCACAATGGTGTAATCCTACATATTACTGCCAGCGCAGCAGAACCACTGCCTGGGATGGAGAGCTGGGGTCATTCCAGGGCGTCTACGCTCATCCCAGGCCGTGCCAAGCAGAGGGTCGCACTACGGGAGACGCTGATCCACGTTTATACCAGCAGGCTGTATGGTCCACTGAAGTCTGTGTGCACCATTATGGGGTCCTCTACGACGAAGAATATGGGCCCTTCAGTGCCACTCTTGAGAGATAGGATTTCATGAGATTGCCAGCTTTCTTCTTAGAGGACCACTAGTTGGCATTGCCTATAATTTTACCTATACCACCGTCACGTTCTCCTCAAAATTTCTGCTGGGAATTTGCAGTTCGAACTGCCCCAGATCCTCATGTCATCCAGTGGGGCTAATCCTCAGCTTTTCCGTACATTTCATCCTAAAAAGTAGCACACACTGGGTTTTTCCTGTTACATTTGATTAGGATTTCGGAAACTCATGCAATGTATGTGGTTTATCATCAGAAACTATTTTGGTGCTTTTTAAAAAAAAAAAAAAAAAAAAAAAAAAAATTAAACTGTAACATATTTATTTGGCTAAAAATCAGTTTTGCAATTGGGGTTCATTAAGAATTTTGTATCGTTTTGCTTTTACCGGCTTTTTGTTTTCCTGCACGTTCTACTTTTTTGTGGTCGGTGGTGATAAATCCGCTCAGAAGAGCTCAGAAATAGACAGATAAGAGTTACAAAGTCTCCTATTGGACCGTCCCAAAAGCTGACTGATGGATTATTACTTTACTTAATGGAGGCTACAGAAGGAAACGTGCAAAAATTTTAATAAAACACAATTGAAAGACTGATTTTTAGTCCCAATGACATGCCGTAAGAAAAAAGCAAAAAACTACTCCCAAACGGGACAACCTCTGGAATTTGGTGCAGAATCTGCACTACAGTCCGTCCTATCCCACCCATGCTGGAGTTTCCTAAGTGGTGTCGCTATTCCTAGGTGATGATGTGACTATTCCCAGCCCCGGACGTGGAGACTGGTTAGATCCTTCCTGAGCTGTCGTTTTTGTAGTGCCTGTATAATGTGTAGGGTGACATCTTTTTTGGCCGCCTTAAACAAACAGAATTATTGGTATTTTCCATACATCAATCATTATTACTGAATATCCCAATTATCTCCAGACCTTGAAGACACATTTCCACCGGTGAGCAGACTGTAGATGTCCATGAAAGAGATAAGGCAATGTGGATGTAGGTGTGTGACCCGCACCACAATTGTGGGTTACCAGGGAT
>VIAB01001253.1:161722-186634 GCA_009801035.1 Oophaga pumilio
CCTGGGTCATGTGTGCCTTTACAGACCAGGGCTACACATAGGCGTCTTCCCGTCCCTACATTTTCATTGGACTTTTCTGATTAGTCCTGGAAATATCCTTGAGATCCTAGTCTACTATTCTCTTCAATTCCTCACTTCCCTACAGTAATCTGGACCATAGAAATGTATTTTTTATCTCAGTGGAGACGACTAATAAACTCTTTGTATTACATACATTTCTTATATTCTTTATTTTGTATAGAAAATGGAGATTTTCTGGCTTTGGACTTGGGAGGAACGAATTTTCGAGTCCTTCGGGTGAAAGTTTCTGATAATGGAATGAAGAAGGTGGAAATGGAAAACCAGATTTATGCCATCCCGGAAGACCTGATGAGGGGCAGCGGAGGACAGGTAAGAGCGCAGATAAGAGGGACTGAAGAAGAACCTCCCTGAAGAGATCATTGTCGCTTTGATTATTTGACAAATATTTTGTAACTTTTTATCTGTCCTCTTCTGAACTGATTTACGACTACCAACCACATAAAAATTGAATGTGCAGAGAAACATAGAGCCTGTAAAAGCCAATTGTAATGTTTCTTGGAACCCTATTGTAAAAAAATAATAATTTTGAGCCCCAAATACATGCATTTAAAGAAAAAAAAAATCAATAGTCTCCGAAAGTGAACAACCCCTTTAAATACTTTATTTTATTTTTATATTTGTACTTGGATTGGCAACCTAAAAAAAAATAAAATTAAAAAAGACATCGTTGATTGGAAATTTTTCATGTGGGCTATTCATGGTTTTAATTTACCCTGGAGTTTTATTTTTCATCACGTAATTTTCCCTGCCATATATGGTGTACAGGTCGTGTGTACGTCTTCACTTGGCCCCTTTTCCCATGCATTATTATACAACGGGTGACATGACAGAGGGGAGTCATGCTGAATGCAGCCAAAGTTCAGAATGTGCCCCCCTCAGCACCGCCGGCTGCACGCTGCCCCCCGTCACACACAAGTGTCGTTTTTCTGCCAACGAGTGATTTCCGGAATAATAACACAACTGCCCAAATACAATAACTCACACAATGCCGGCTCCGATCTGCCCGGCTCCTGCCATCTTTAATGCTGTGAATCACTTTGACGTGTTTTGTTGGGGGCTTGGACAAAGTAAACTGTGCTGCCGGCCGCGCCTGAATGTCCCTTCTAGTCAGGGGGCATTTAATCAGATATTACGTGCTTGCAGTAATGGAAATCTGCGACTGGCCAATGTTGTGGTAGCCACGTGGCACCTTGTGGACTCTGTAGCACTAAGGGCTAGTGCACACTACCGATTTTCTCGGACAAGTGCTGTCCGTGGTTTTCATGCCTAGAATATTCTATGAACCTGTGCACATGTCAGATATTATTTTTTTTGTCTCTTTTTCTTGAACCGATCCGTCCGATTTTTGATCGGTGTCGGATTAAAATTGGCAATGCAAGTCTATCAGTCTGAGAAAAAAATCGGATGTCATCCAAGTGCAGTCAGTCCACGCTGACAGAATGGAGAAACTTTTTTTTTTTTTTTTTTCCTTTCTTCCCTCCATGTCCAAGAAAAACTGATCAAAAAGTTTGATTTTGACAGTTTTGGTGACATCAGTCTTGTGAATCTACCCAAAGACTGGTTCCATATGGCCACCATTCATGATTTCAGTACAGACGGCGATCTCTGGAGATCGTGGTCTTGATTTGGATCGTGAAGCTGGAAGCCAGTCTATTGGGGGCTTTCTCAGGGTAACAGATTGGTCTCCGCTACTTCTTATGTCATGTTCCTTCTCCAATTCCAGCTGTTTGACCACATTGCTGAATGTCTGGCCAACTTCATGGACAAGCTGCACATCAAAGACAAGACGTTGCCCTTGGGATTCACCTTCTCGTTCCCCTGCCTCCAGAATAAACTGGATGAGGTGAGTGGCGGACAGTCCTGTGTGATGGACATTTCCTTGTAGAACTTTCCAGGTTTCTTAGATCATCAGGACACCAGAGGTTTTATATTAAAATCTATGGACAGACAGAACCAGGGGGACACAACTATACACACTAAGGTCTAGGCTGATCTGCACTACGGCAGCTCAATGGCCGTCATTCGTGGCCTACAGAAATGTATTTTCTGCTTTTGGATAATCCCTTTTGGTTAGAAGTAAAGTACCCTCCATAAATAAGCAGATGGCAGGGCGTCCTGGTGCTGCAGGCAAACAATGGCCGGTGATCTGTTGGGGAACTTTTAGCATTACAGCGCCACCACAGGACAAAGTAAACATTGCATGATGCCCATCGGGCAGTCCTTCTAATACAAGGCTCTTTGTCACTGCTCTGGTTAATTGGGGACCCCTCAGTTTCTAGGGTATTTGTGTAGGCATTTTGAATGTCTTCATTATGGCGATGACAGATTTATAAATCCAGAATATGGGGTTCTTGTTCCTGACCCCCAATATGCTAAGCCCTGGGGTCTTAGATATGGCATCTGACTTTTTCCAGCAGAATATGTAATAGTCGCTCCAATTAATCTCTCTGCAGAGTATCTTGGTGAACTGGACTAAAGGATTCAAGGCGTCCGGTGTGGAAGGAAGCGATGTGGTTACCCTGTTAAGAAAGGCTATTAAGAGGCGTGGGGTAAGCGGGGGCTTCATTGTGCCCAGCCTGGGCTGTAATAGATATCCTCTGCCTGTTATGGAGGTGAATTTTAGAATAATCTGATTTATAACGCAGACTGAGATGGGAAACTGCATACGACTATTGCCAAGCTGCCCGTCCCCTCTGCCGTCAATGCAATTACCAATCCAGAGAACCTAACTCCGGGGAATGAATGCAGTGCCGGCGTGTATGTGCGTGTCCGTGAGACTGACGGAGATACGAAAATGCCTGCCTGTCTCCATCAGTCCCGCAGACTCTGAAAGAGGTGGCAAGGCAAATGCGTATATCCCTGCTCTAGTCATAATGAAGGCCCCATTATTTGGGACCCCCTGAGATCAGAGACTTCGCTTATCCTACAGGCACGTGCTGAGTTGTACATGTACGACATTGCCAAGGAGCTGCGACACAGCCCCATTTATAGGGAATCTGGTGGAATTCTTCCATCATCCACACTTTTCTTACACAATTGCCTCCATGTTAATCAGATTTTGTAACCGTAGATTCTGGTTCAGTGCACCTGAATACTTTGATTTATTATATATCAAATGGGGTTTATCATCATTAAAGGGGATCTGTCACCAAGTTGTTGCTATGTAATCTGAGAGCAGAGACCATGATTCCAGCGATGTGTCACTTTCTGGTCTGCATGCTGCCATTTTCATACAATAACCATTTTCTGTGCTGCAGAGCTCGGAATGCTGAGCTCTGTATAACCCCGCCCACAGCACTGATTGGCAGCTTTCAATCAGTGGAGGGGGTGGGGTTACACTGAGCAATTGACCAGGCACGAGTCACCTAGTCCTGTAGTGATAATTTCCTGCTGATAAAACACTGATTTTATTGAAACCACAGCACACAGCCTAATAAGTGACATCACGGGGCTCAGGTTCTCAGCCCCTACCTCATGTTACTCTCAGATTACATGGCAAAAACCTGATGACAGATTACCTTTGATGGGTAGTTGCAAAGAGATTGTAAAAGCAAGCAACTTTGCAATTTTATGTCTCATTCTAAATCCTCTTCATTCTCAACGGAGGGGTTCTTAATTCTGTAGCTTATTTCTCATTGCCCAGGTTATGGGCCGCTGCTGCAGTTTCAGAGGTGGCCCGCCTAATATGTAAGAAGCGCTGCGCTTACAAGCTCTCTGCTATACATCTTTTCAGCTCTGCGCTGAAGCTGGCGGGATCACTGGCACAGCTGTCTCTGCCTGCAGAGTCGGTGTGGCACAGTTTGGGTCAGCGGTGAGACAATGCTGCTGGTCTGAGCGGTCACTCAGGAATGGGCGGCAGGGGAGCGGCGCACTCCTGGAGAGATCATTACAATTATCCTTTTACCATTCTCCATCTTCTGATTTCAGGACTTTGACATTGATATTGTTGCGGTAGTGAATGACACGGTGGGCACGATGATGACCTGTGGATACGATGACCACAACTGTGAGATTGGACTGATCATTGGTCAGTGGGTTATTGTATACCGTGCGCAGTATAGCTGTATATGCCTGGCCAATAGCATCTCATCACTACTTTCTGCTCTTTTCAGGTACCGGTACCAATGCCTGCTACATGGAAGACATGCAACATATAGACCTCGTAGAAGGTGACGAGGGGCGTATGTGCGTGAATATGGAGTGGGGAGCTTTTGGGGATGACGGATCTTTGGATGACATCAGAACGGAGTTTGATCGAGAGATCGACAGGGGATCCCTAAATCCTGGGAAGCAACTGTAAGCATCTAAGGGTGGAAAACGTAAACTTCCCATGTGCCGTTCTGTTCAGCACAGATTGGCACATTGCACCACATATTAACGCCAAAAAACTTCGTACAATGGCGTCTTATGATCGTGATTGTCACATGATCGTCTCACATCAGTGCCTGGGACAGCCTGTTCTGCAAGTTGTCACTCGGCTCCTCTATAACCAGCTCATATTATTCATGGCGCCGTTCCATTGTTCTCCTGTGATATCCGATTGTGAAATAAGTATATGACTCCTTCCCAGCCATATCATTTACATCCTAGATTTATGAATTGGGTAACCCTACGGGTGCTTTCACACTGCGCTTATCTTCACATTCGTGGGTCCCATCGGGGGCTTGTTTCTGAACTCCAAAGCCGCAAAATGGGATTCAGACGTTTGCACTTACGAGGCCATAGACTATAAAGGTGTCGGGAAAGCGATTGTGACCTCTGAAGTTCATCATTTTCAGGCCTATACACCTACTGGAGGCAGACGCCCAGATGCAGTTTACTACGTCTGCGGGTCCGCGTCCAGTAGGCAAACACCCCTGAAAATGATGCACATGCTCTGCCACAACCTTTATAGTGTTTGGTCCTGATGGGACCTGACCTGTGGACATGCAGAAAAGCTCAATGTGAAAGCCCCCTAAGGCAACGTAGCTGTACCAGTAGACCATGTGTGGCACTAGGTGTTATGCTGTGCCATAGATCAGTGGTGTTTCCGTACCGAGGAGCCGTGTCCAGATGCAGAGAGTAATCACAGCGGTATTACACAAGGGCCAAGAGTTTTATAACTGCAACATTGCCACCTGCTGGTGATATTGGATACTGACATGTAAACCCAATGATGATGCAGCCATGGTGGATATTGTCGGCTGTATTATCTGGGTACCGTTCGCTAAGTAGATGTTAGTGAAGTGCAGCTGATATCCGTATAATGGTGACTGTCTCCCGCAGGTTTGAAAAGATGATCAGTGGGATGTATATGGGTGAGCTAGTCCGGCTTATCCTGGTCAAGATGGCTAAGGAGGATCTGCTATTTGAAGGAAGGATCACTGCTGACCTTTTGACCACTGGACATTTTGAAACCCGCTACGTCTCTGAGATTGAAAAGTAAGGTCCATAAATATTCTGTTAATTAACTTTAAGCATTTATATATCTTTAAGTATTTAAAGGATATTTAAAGGGGCAGTGCCAAGAACAACATACACACAACAACGCTGATAAATGTACGATCAACATCTCCTATCTATTAAAACCATACATTTACCCATTGGGGGCAGTACTATAATAATATTGTCTGGTTTATTGAATATGTTCTTAGGGCAAGGGTTGATGTGATGCACAATTACTTTACATTGCAGCTTAAAGTGCAGCTTTCTTGACTCCTGGTGCCGCCATCTTTGCTGAGCCATGATGTCATACTCTGTGTATAATGTCATCGTCCTATATATGATCTACATATTACCTTATAAATGACATAAGCTGCTATTAACTCAGTGGATTCTGCTGTTCTTACAGAGATAAGGAAGGGATCAAAACGGCCCATCAGATCCTGAGTAAGCTGGGGCTGGAGCCCTCCCACGAGGACTGTGTGGCCACACACCGCATCTGTCAGATAGTCTCTTCTCGCTCCGCCAACCTGTGCGCTGCCACGCTTGCCGCTGTTCTGAGACGTATCCGAGAGAACAAAGGCGTGGAGCGATTGAGATCGACGGTTGGCGTGGATGGATCCGTCTACAAGAATCACCCACAGTGAGTCCCTGAGATATTGATGAGTGATAGAAGCCACTATGCCTTTTCTTGGTGACGTGAATATAAAGCTGCCCGACATTTAGGTCTGTTCCTTCATCTCTTTCCTTAGCTTTGCACGGCTCCTTCAGAAGACCGTCCGCAGACTTGTGCCAGAGTGCGACATCCGATTCATCCGATCAGAGGACGGCAGTGGTAAAGGAGCCGCCATGGTGACAGCTGTAGCTTACCGACTGGCTGACCAACGCCATGAACGGGAGAAGACACTTGAAGCCCTCAACCTCGGCACCAAGCAGCTGCTAGAAATCAAGAGGATCATGAGTGTGGAAATGGACAGGGGCCTTAAAAAGACAAGCCATGACGAGGCCACAGTCAAGATGCTACCAACATATGTGAGGTCAACGCCGGATGGCACAGGTAAGACGAGGCTGCCAGCGCTGTGCTCATGGGATTCACAAGCTAGAAGTTACTGTCAAGTGATTAAGAAACGATGTCATATACAACAATATAAGTATAGTACTGCTGAAGCAAAGTTGCTTCATCCCAAATTTGGCCCCATGGCCCATAAGTAAAGATGAACTACTCCAAAGAGTTAATATTAAATACCAAAAGGAAGAAGTAGAAACTCCATCATTTATAAAAATACAAAAAACTTTATTAATAGGCAATAGCAATGCCAACAATAATGGCACACAATACAGAGTAAAAATGGAGGCAATAAACTGCGGGTATAAATGCAGGGGTTGCACAGACAAATTAGTAGCCAGGGTAAACCAGAACGTGTAAATATAGCACTAAGATTGTGCAAATCGGGAATACATAACACATATACCAAAAAATTAGTGCCAAAGATCCCTAGGATCAGCGTTATCCAGATATAATGCCATATGTGCCCTATAGATGATCGCTAGTTCTTACCCATATCAAGTGGTTAGACTGTGCGTCCCCAGCGACCCCCTGACGCGCGTTTCGCTATGTTATGTATTCCCGATTTGCACAATCTTAGTGCTATATTTACACGTTCTGGTTTACCCTGGCTACTAATTTGTCTGTGCAACCCCTGCATTTATACCCGCAGTTTATTGCCTCCATTTTTACTCTGTATTGTGTGCCATTATTGTTGGCATTGCTATTTCCTATTAATAAAGTTTTTTGTATTTTTATAAATGATGGAGTTTCTACTTCTTCCTTTTGGTATTTAATTACTGTCAAGTGATGCAGACTCTTCATGGTGTTCACACTGCGTCTTATTTCCGTCAAAAACTTCCTTTTTTTTTTATTCACGCAGAAGGCATTTTAGAAATCGCTCCTCCTGTCTAGCGTTTGTAATTCTTTTTTCACATGATTTCTTTTTTTCCCCCAAGTATTTATTTTTTCCCCTTTTCCATTGCTTTATGGCTTTCATAAAACTTTCAATGATCTGAGGGGTAAGGTTTCTCCTTGTGGAGAGTGACATGCCAGGTCTGGCATGCCAGTATGAGGAGACTTAAATGCCTTGCATGCTCCTCTGGCAAATTAAATATGCAAGAGGACTTGAACTCTAGCGCCACCTATTGGAAATAGCAATGCTAAAAGACAATATCGACCCTTTGACGAGCCTTGCAATAATGACCAAATCAGAATCTCAGTTTACAGACAAGGTGTTTCAGGCTACTGCCCCTCATCAGTGCAAGGCATGAGATCTGATTTGGCTAGGTGAGAGGCTAAGATTGCGACTTCCAATAGGTGGCACTAGAGTTCAAGTCCTCTTCCTCTCTGAAGAGACAATTTATAAAACTTTCAGAAAACACCACTAAAAAGACGCCCAAGAAATGCTGAAAAAAATCAGCATTTTAGTTTTTTAACTTGCGTTTTTTTGACATTTTACAAAAGCAATGACAAAACCCTAGCGGCATTTCAGATAAAAATGCCTACAAACCACTATAAAAGATGCCCAGGCTTTTTCTGCGCCTCTTTATAGCCTTCCCACTGACTTGTATTGTATAGTGTGTGTGGCATCTTTCTTGCAGCAAACACCTGAAGAATGGGCAGGTCACTTCTTTTTTTAAACGCTTGAACATTTGATGATGAATAAGATAAATCTTTCTAGTGTTTTGTGAGCGCTTTGTGCTGCATTTGTATGTGCAGGCCTGCTCAAAAATCACGGAAAAAAAACCCCAGTGTGAACATCCCCCTATACAAACTCTTTTTGAGAGGGAGCTCCATTTAATTTAAAGGGAATCTGTCAGCGGGTTTTTGCTATGTAATCTGAAGACAGCAGGAGATAGAGGCTGAAGCACAGAATTCAGGAATGTGTCACTTGTCACAGTGCGTGCTGTTGTTTACTAACTGTGAAGGATTTATCATTAAGAGATTAAAATTGCCAGACTATTCTGACTCTGCCCCCTTCCTGTAATAAGCAGCTCACTTATATGGACTTTGTACACAAAGAGTCTGGTGTGGGCGGGGTTAGCTTCCTCAGCTCTGCTTCATGCTAAATCTTATAGTTCTGAATGTGTGAGGATGGCTGCACCCAGTAACCTAAGTGACACATTGTTGGATTCAGCTTCTCTTTCCCTACATTACACTGCTCTTAGACGGGGTAGAAAAAACCTGCTGACAGACTCCCTTTAAGCAGCTTTCCAGGTGATAACGTTGATGTTCTATTCTTGGGATGATTGCTTTCTCCACCAGCTATACTGTGATGGGATATTCATCCAGGTAACTAGTCAGATGTGGGGTCCGGAAGGAATTTTTCCCCTTCTATGATGTAATTGGCATCTGCCTCATGGGGTTTTTGACTTCCTCAGGATCAACATGTTTTTGCTATAGGTCTTCTTTCCATTCTAAAATTATGAAAGTCTCCAGCATGTGCAATCTTAAAGACAGCTTGTGAATGTACCCTGGAAAGCTGCGTTACGTCTGGAGTGTAATAGATCAGATCCTCATCTGTAAATGCTGAATGACACCCTGTAATCTTTCAGAGAGAGGCGACTTCCTGGCACTGGATCTCGGGGGCACAAATTTCCGCGTTCTCCTGGTGCGTGTTCGTAACGGTATGAGACGTGGCGTGGAAATGCACAACAAGATCTACACCATCCCACAAGATGTCATGCAAGGAACAGGAGAGGAGGTGAGCATTGCTGTCCATCATTGCCCCCATGTGGAGACGACACCTCAGCCTCACTGTCTGTACCCCCCGATATTATAATGTTGGTGTAAGATATTCATTCTGTATCATCTGTGCTTTATTGCAGCTGTTTGACCACATAGTTCACTGCATTGCTGATTTCCTAGAATACATGGGGATGAAAGGAGTATCTCTGCCCCTGGGGTTCACCTTCTCCTTCCCGTGCCATCAGAACAGCCTGGATGAGGTAATTGGAGGTGATGGCAGAATGATCGCTACCGGATGTGACCCATAATCGGATGATTGGTCCTGATCTGATCACTAGTATATTAGAGGAGGCCATACCTTGCTGAACGTGTCAGTGCTTTCATTGTGGAGAGGGGAATAGGCCACAGTCGGGCATTAGTCGAGCCTGATTCTTTCTCTCCTAAAATCTGCTGTGGGGTCGTGTGTGGCCCCTCCAGGTGCATACGAGATGGTCGACCATTCCGGCTGCAATCTCCTGGTTTGTCCAACGTTAATCTAATGTGTATGGCCACGTTTAGAGAAGAGCCAGAGGGTCGCAATGCTCAGACTGGCCGACCCGAGCGTGACCACATGTACGCTCGGGTTGGGAGAGCCGACTGCCAGTCCGAGCATTGCGGTGCGATCCTCGTCTGAGTTATACGACTGTCTGACTCTTCATGTAGTCTGTGCAGCCAAAAGATATGGTTGTAGCAGAGCTGAGTTTCTGCCATCATGGTCGTCTTTCTGCAGCTTTACGTTGCACTGCAGGTAAAGCCATTTCATGATCACTATTACGCGACATAACTCCTTTAGCTCCAGTGAGTCAATAACAGAGTCAGCTCTGCTACATCTATTCTGTGAACATCCATTCTTGGCAGACTCTTCACCATCACACCCTTATGACCCACTTTCTGAGTATGTAGCATATCGTCCTTTCTGCAAAACCGAGATCAATATGATTATGCGAGCTTTTCCCACTGAGCCTAAATCCTACAATTTTCACCAGCATTGTGCAGTAATCGCTGTGGATTAATCGGCTTCTGAAGCAATCAAAGATTTTCTTAAGTTCTAATAGTTCAGTTGAGTTCAGCTAAAAAACCCCAGAAAGCGTCAGAGGCCACGACTGAGTATATGAGCCTGCTTTGGGGCAGGTTCCTGTTTGGGGGCCGTGGTGACTCCTCTAGGGCTTCTCTTCTTCCCGTCACACAGCTTTCCGATCTTGGACCGTACAAATAAATGTAATGTTTTTCCATAGGGCATTCTCCTGAAATGGACCAAAGGTTTCAAAGCATCTGGCTGCGAAGGAGAAGATGTGGTAAATCTTCTGAAAGAAGCCATCCACAGACGGGAGGTAGGTGTCCTGCACCAGGCACATAGGAGGCTCACGACTACACAGAGACGAGTCGTGCGACCAATAACCTCTGTGCACCTTGTGACATCACTATTTTAGAGCTGCCATTTTGCTTTAAAAAGCCACCAAGTGGCTTGTGACCTGTGATGGCTAGTGAGTCACGTGCGATCAGCATCCTAAAACTGTCACACTGTCGTGCAGCCTTCGCCGTATTCTGTCAGTAAGCTGCATCGCTGATGAGTGATTGTCCAGTATGTGGATGCTGTGTGGATTGGGCCCCTGCGTCCTCGCCCAGAAGACTATGTGGCGTCCGCCTTCTTCTGCCGGGTCTCCAGAGTAGCCGCAGGGGATTTCACCTTGTTGCCTCCATTACTTATATTGTAGGCTTCACTCATCTGTTCTTTTCCCTGTAGGAGTTTGACCTGGATGTAGTGGCTGTCGTTAATGACACCGTGGGGACTATGATGACTTGTGGCTATGAAGACCCTTATTGTGAAATGGGACTGATTGTGGGTAAGACAGAACATTGCCCTGTGGTGTAAGCGGAGCCATAACCAAGCAGTCAGACTGGGAAATGTCGCCTGTCTTTGTACAGCATTAGGGAGAAGTCATGCTGATGTGCAGTGGTCCTCTTAGGTCTAATTACTAGTTATTGCTGAAGGGAGTTTTACCCAGAATCCAGCTCCACTAGGTGGCACTAGTGAGATTGTTTCATTTCCAGGTTTTTCCCATACATATATTAGCCGGGCTTCCCATTCTTCCAGGAAAGTACCCTGCATATGCTGTCTACAGATGGTTGTCCGGTTTAGCTAATATGGCCAGTAATGCTGTAAGGTTGTGATATTGACGTACAAGGTATCTCTCATAGGCAGAACCAGCGAGATCATTTTCTTTTCCTCGAGATAATTAATTTGCAAGGCTTCGTTAATAATTCATTGTCTGTCATACAAAGTGAATATCTGTCAAACGAAGCTAAAGAAGGCCTGCATTATATACATTTTAGCATAACTTGATCACCTACAAATATTATCTGATTTCTTTTACTGTTTTGATGTTTGTGAAGTGCAGGATAGACATTGATTGTGATTCCTGTATCCGTTCAGCAAAGTTTTTCCTTGCTGAAGTTGGTGTTCCAATACCTATGAAGCCCTTTATAAACATCTTTAAGCTCTAACCACTTGCGTAATTACGGTAGCTTTATTAATAAATTCCCTACACTTCTTCCTATCCTCTTTTTTTTCCTTTGTGTTTTTTTTTTCATTTACTTCCTGCAACGTTTCATTGTGAGGAGTCTCAAATGGGACATCAGGGGCGACTGGGGCTGCACTTGCTTCCCTGTAGTATATATGACCCCTCCTGAAACAGTATGTCATCAGGGAGCGGCGGTGCTTACCACTGCTAGTGTCACCGCCGTCCCCTGATGACATCCTGGATCAGTAGAGATGATTGAGAAGTGACCACATTTTCAATCGAGACCACCGCTGTGATCCATCACTGCGTCTAACACCGCAGTTTCTTTTCCTGAAACAAATCGTCGTCGAGTCGGTGATGGAAGCAATGTGAGTGACACCAAGACCTCCACCATGTCTCCTTTAGGATTAATATGCAGGTAAATGGCATTACAATGCTGCCCGGCCTCCTTACTGAAGGTGCAGGTAATGGGAGAAAATGAACTTTATTCCTCCCAGGAGATGGCGGCTTTCAGTTATACAGTTGTGCCCGGTTGGCTACAGTTACCACTCGCTATACTGGGAGAGGTGGCTCACCCCGCCACTGACTGACAGCCTGCTTTGCACAGATGCGCTGACTCATGAGGTATCTGTGCCGGGATGTGCCCACAGCGCTGCTCACAGTATAGTGATGTGTGCGGTGACCGTCTCTGCTCCGCGCATGCCTTTTGACAAAGTCGGCGACTCCCGGGAGGGATAAAGTTAATTTCCTCCTGGTGGCCATGCTCTCAGTAAGGCGGCCAAACAAGGGAGCGCTATTAACCCTATATCTGCAGACTAATACTGTTTGGGGACAAGGTTCCTTTAAAAGACCAGGACCATTTAAAAATGGTAAAATTCTTCAAGGAGTGATGGGAATATAAGCAGTCTCCTCGTGTTTGACAGGTTATTACTCTGACTAGTTTGTGTACTCGTGTATATTGGTTTTATATGGATCATGATTTTCTCTTCCTTTCTGCTCCTCAGGTACTGGCAGCAATGCTTGTTACATGGAGGAGATGAGAAACGTGGAGCTGGTAGAAGGAGAGGAAGGCAGGATGTGCATCAACATGGAGTGGGGAGCGTTCGGGGATAATGACTGTCTGGAGGATTTCAGGACGGAGTTTGACAGAGCGGTGGATGAACTATCGCTGAATCCTGGCAAGCAGAGGTATGTTACCTAGTACAACAAATAGCCCGAATCCTAGAACAACACGTCTGCTCACAAGCCTAATGAGCTGCCATAGACCTGCTCTGGGCTTATGTAACATGAAGTGTTATTGCAGCTGCGGGATTGTCTTGGCGTCCTCTTCCTTACACAATATTATTGGTGACATACTGTGCACAAAGGAAGGTGGGAGATGAGTGGACCTGCCTGAGCATGGATGAGGACCTGCCTGCGTATGGGACACGTTTTCTGAAGTCCTGTCCCCCGTGTTGTGTTCTCTTGTAATCCTATATATCGCAGTGCTGCACGCCGTCAATATTGTCACTTTTCTGTATTCACTTTACATTACTCTTAGGAAAATTAATATAGGTAATATAGTGGTAGATGAGGTTTACACAATTTTAGGAAACTATTTGTTGTTCCCTTCTCTTCCTGATAGAGGCAGAATTGCTTCTGATATCGGCTATCGGCATGTTCACTTCCGACAAATAGGTGCAATTACAAACACATGTAGTGCAGCGTATCTTTAAGGAGTTTGGATTAAAGATTGAAAGTGATCCCCTTATTCATCTGCCTTGAAGGAAAAGGGGTCGCTCATATGCCCCTCTGCTCCATTCTTATTGTACGGACAGCCAAAGCACTTGTCTATCTGTGGCAGTCATATAGACAGTGAGTGGAGTGGTGGAGTGCAGGCTTGACCTCCATGTTATTCAGATGGGACACCACAAGATCACTGGACGTACCAGCAATCTGATCCCTAGTGATCTGTAACTTTATCCTAACCATAATTTATTTCCCTTTTAGTGGCTCATGCATTTTGGACAAATATGGATGTGTCTGTCCTTATCTCACCATCTTATGATTCCGAGACCTGTTAAACGCAGGTGGAAGATAAAAATGAATATGTCCTATAGATGCCTTGAAAGATCCCTTCTGTCAGCCATGCATCACTGTAGTGCAGCGTGGTTGGTGCAGTGCGACAGATAGGCAGGGACCACTGAAAGTTCAACATAAATGGTATTTTTATAACTCACACATAGGAGTGTTGTCCTCCGCATCGCAGCCGGGTTTCCACAAACACAGTCCAGAACTCTGAACCCGCTGCCGTGGGCAGTGTCACCGCCGTGTTTCTTGGGTGCATCAGCCGCCTGGAAGTCCCTGGCTCTGTGTTAGCTTCAGACAGGCCTGGGTTGTGCAGAGCCTCCTGCTCTGCAGCTTGCAAACTCCAAACTGACACAACCAAGGCCAGACTGACAGATTTAAATTGTATCGTGGCCATAGAGCCACTTACAAAACCCGAGTGGAGAGAGGGATTCGCCCCACTGCCAAACCTGCAAATCCCTCTAAAAATAAAAACCTTTAATGGGTTTTCCTAAACATCTGACTGAGTCACTACTTGGAACCAATCCATACTTTCTTTTATTTTGCCTTGTAACTCACAGGCGTCCTGCTGTGAACACAAGGCAGTCCAGCGGGTTTAGTAGGACTCTGTCTGCATCCAGGGTACACATATCGACCCTGGCACAACATTTGTATTAAACTGGTATTGTGGTGAATTGTATAACTCCATGCAATCCAAGGAATCACTTTGTGAACAGATCTGTAAACTGAGCATCCTGCTGTTGAGACCTCCAGCCCCTGGCTGTAAAGTGAGGAAACCTGACCGCAGGGTTTTAATTAACTACAGCTCCACCACAGGGGAAAAAAAGCATTACACAGTTCCCAGTGATAATCATGGCCAGCAGGTGTAATAAATGGATGTAGCCAGTCCCCTAGGAGAAGAGACCAAAGCAACTTCTGTCTTCATGATGGATAAGGGGCCTAATTACAGGACCCTCTTCTATAGGGCTTTAACCCCCTACTATAGGACAATAAAAGAGGATATCTGGTTTAGAAAACCTAATAAATTGTCCAGAACCGTTAGGACTAATATAGATGAATTAATTTTCTTTTTAGCATGTAATGCGAGAGGTAGACCTTACGTTTTTGGTTGAGGTTGGCGGTGTGCTTCAAGGCGTAATAAAATCCTCTAAAAATAAGCATTGTTTCATTACCAAGCTCATTAGTAACCATGATCTTTCTCCCTGCAGGTTTGAGAAGATGATCAGCGGCATGTACCTGGGGGAGATCGTTAGGAACGTCTTGATTGACTTCACTAAACGGGGGCTGCTTTTCCGTGGAAAGATATCTGAGAGGCTAAAGACGAGGGGCATTTTTGAAACCAAGTTCCTGTCTCAGATTGAGAGGTGAGTGACTGTGCTTTTTGATTCAAAGGCTAGGTTCACATTAGTACAGTACTCCCTGCCGAGCACTATCAGGATTTCTTGTCAGAATCTTCAGAAAACTGATCCAACGGGATCCCTGATGGAGCCATTCGCTTGAATAATGGAGACAGTCACAGTACCACGGTTTGTCGCAGTTTCTGGTTCCATCAGAATACAGGGTTTGTTTAATTCCAACAGAAACCATTATATAGATGTAGTGTTCGCCGCAAACCCCTGTACTAATGTGACCCTAGCCTTAGCCCATATGAGACAACTCGTGAGTCGCGGGCCTTACCTTATTTGTTTCTCATCTTATATTGGCAGTGATCGCTTGGCATTGCTTCAGGTTCGCTCCATCCTTCAACATCTCGGCTTGGAGAGCACATGTGACGACAGTATCATTGTAAAGGAAGTGTGTACGGTGGTGGCACGGAGAGCTGCTCAGCTTTGTGGGGCTGGAGTAGCTGCAGTTGTTGACAAGATCAGAGAGAACCGAGGGTTGGAAGCCCTAAAAGTCACTGTGGGCGTGGATGGGACCCTTTATAAACTTCACCCACAGTAAGTTATCTGAGCATACAATTACCATGCTGATCCCTACCATATAGTGCCCAAATAACACCGCCAAATAGCATTGCCATACGGTGCCCAAATAGCATTGCCATACGGTGCCCAAATAGCATTGCCATACGGTGCACAAATACCATTGCCATACCGTGCCCAAATGACACTGCCATACGGTGCCCAAATGGCATTGCCATACGGTGCCCAAATGACACTGCCGTACGGTGCCCAAATGACACTGCCGTACGGTGCCCAAATGACACTGCCGTACGGTGCCCAAATGACATTGCCGTACGGTGCCCAAATGACACTGCAATACGGTGCCCAAATGTAAAAACTAATGCTAATAATAATAAAGCCTAATTTATGGCATATATGCAACCTAGTCAATAATTCTCTGTGATACAACTCCTAGAGGTTGTCTTCACATTATAATACACATTATGCAGTTATAACTGGGTGCTCCTGAAATGTTCAGAACCATTTTATACATTTTTATCTATTTTTCCCTGTGTAGCTTCTCTTCCATCATGCATGAAACCGTGAAGGAGCTTTCTCCAAAGTGTCAGGTGACATTTCTCCAGTCTGAAGACGGCAGTGGAAAGGGAGCCGCCCTCATCACAGCCGTCGCTTGCAGGATCCGGGAAGCAGGACAGCGTTAAGGAGAAGAAAGAGCCAAAAGATTTTTTTTTTTTGTTAAGCGCACTCCTGTATAGAGGCTTATTACCGGTTCCTTACAGCCTCACTTGTCTCCAACCCTTGGGAAGGGTCGCTTAGTTGGATGCGGCTCTGATGACAAGGAGCGTGTTTGCCCACACCCAAACCAGGGACATGTAAATAGGTCAATTTATTTTATTTTTATAGAATAGACTATTGGAAAAAGACCACAAAGATTATACCTAAGAAACCAAGCCTGGTAGATATATACATATATATAATATTGTATGTGTGCCCCCTTTGCGTTCATAAAAAACCCACTGGCTCATTAGTCTAACAACGATTTCTCCTGAAACCCTCCCCATAAACATGCATGCTCAGCTTGGCCGAGTGTGCATGTATGCCGAATAGGGAGAGAACAGTAAGTACCTCCGGTGAGAGCTTATGTACCCAGAGAGCAAAAGTAAAGGGTGTGAAAATTGACCGTGTCTTCCTCCTTTACCCTGACGTCTGTCGGGGCAGACTCTGAAGGCTTCCATATGCATTACATAGTTGGAGGGTCCTGCTAACTTTTCTGTATTGTGTTTGGACTCCTTTACTCTGTTGCCTCTGCAGAATCTGGTTTCTTCTCTTTGGGTTTGAGTTGGGGTGACCTATATGGTCACAGGAAGTTGCTGTACCACAGACTGCCTCTCCATTCTGTACTGACTTGTTTTAGGTTCCCCTAAGTATAAACGGAGATAAGGCTTTAAAATTTGCCCTTTATGTGGGTGAGCAGAACATTAGGTAACGCTGCATAGGAGAAAAATGCCTTAATTTTACCTTTTTTTTTTTTTTTACGAAACATTTACCCTTGTATTTTCCGTATAGTCTAATTCTGTTATTTTCTGTGTCTCTGAATGTGTAAATGGATGTATACACGTGAGTCATTATATCCTGCAAGACTTGAAAACCTCATATAGCCTTGAGGACTGTACATTGTGGCTCTAGAAATAAAGCTTTTGGGATTAGTCTCGGGCTGATGCATAAGTTCAGCAATAATTCATCTCTCTAGGGTGAGCCGCCTCCTAATGGACCCTGTACTTGTTTTCTTTTTTTGTTGTAGATTATTATTATAATTGTTATTATTGTAATATTAATTTATGTTTAGTTTATGTAGGATGCTAGAGGCACGTTACCAGCGTGAAACGCCTTGTAAACCCTTAAATGCTGCTCTTTCCCAAAGAATCACAATATAGGAAGCGTCAGACTGACGGAGAAGTCTATGTGTGTACCGGACAGACGCCAGGCGGCCGCAGCGTCTGGAATGCGCAGTTTACTTTTTCTACATATAGACCTCACTATATTTTGTAGTTGTTGAACAGGTACGTAAGACTCTTCCCCTAACTGATGGTCGCCACATGGGACGTGGGGACTCCTCATAGGATCTGATGGTCGCGCTGGTTGGGGTCTGCTCTTCCTGCACTGTGTCACTGTTCGTCTGGTAGACTCCATCGGTTTCATGTACATAGTTCTAGTTGTGTTTTATTTATATTTGCTATTTTATGGGCTTTCTGTACCTGTAACTTAATAAACTTGCTGAATGCTTTATAGAAAGATGAAATCTGGGTGGATCTCCTTTTTTTTAGTAGCAAACATAAAGGGATTGTCCAGAATTCGGATACAGATAATCAATCTTTACATGTTATAAGACTTTCTAACTAGATTAGTAAATCTGTCCTAATCAGAGGCGTAGCTAGGGTTTCAGCTTATGGGGGGTGAAAAATCTGAGTGGGCCCATGTAATCCTGACTACAGCTACATGGTGCACCCTAATTTTGAGTAATAATACCCCTTATTCAACTTTGATGGTCACAATACTCTGAGTGCCCCTATAACAATAATGCTTAAGTGCCCACTTAACATTTAATAATGTCTCCTAAGTTCCCCCCATGTACAGCTCCAGTATACACAGTATGAAGGGGCCACAGCTTCCCTATACACAGTATAATGCCCCCCAGCTCCCCTATGCACAGTATGATTCCATAACTTCCCTATACACCTTATGATGGTCCCACAGCTCCCCTCTACACAGTATTATGCTGACAGAGCTCCACTATAGAAAGTATAATGCCCCCCAGAGGTTCCCTATATACAGTGGAATGTGCCAACTGCTCCCCTGTGCATAGTATAATGCCTTCACAGCTCCCCTATACACAGTATGGTGGGCCCACAGCTCCTGTACATGTAGTATGACAGTTTCCCTGTACAGAGTATAATAGGCCAACCGCTCCCTGATACACAATATAATGCCCCCACAGCTCCCCTGTACACAGTATGGTAGGCCCACAGCTCCCTTATAACCGGTATGATGGGCCTGCAGCTCCTCTCTCTGCTGGACAGTATCATGTCCAGCAGAGATCCCCTATACATAGACCGATGTCCCCACTGCTCCCCCAAAACACAGTATAATAGTGTTGTAACAGTGCGTCGTCCGCCCTGAGAGTCCCACTGCCTGGAGGAAATTAACTTTATTCCTCCCAGCAGCCTCGCTCTTCCAGACATAGGGGCGGCGCCATCACTGTTTCAGTCACTGCACTGTGAATAGAGAGCGGCAGCTGTAACTGCACCCCTGACCCTGACTGACAGCCGCCTCAGCACCCTCTACCACCCGGGAGCTTTGCTACTGGTGCCCCTATAAATAATAATGCTTCTTAAGTGCTCACTTGACATTTAATAATCTTTCCGGAGTCCCCTGCAGCGCTGGTCACCTCTGACCAGAAACCACAGGTGGCATCACGAACACTTTACTACAAACTCTATCATCCCCTGTAAATATTCCCCTTTTATTGGACGCCCAGGGCAATGGACCGGGTCACTGCTGCCGTGACACATCCCTTTAAGACGAGTATCCCACTGCCCTGGCGGGTGATCCATATCCTGTGCTGACGTCTGCTCAAGAATCTGTCACAAGGTTTTTGATACCTGATCTGAGAGCAGCATCATGTATGAAAAGAGACCCCGTTCCAGCGATGTGTTAATTTGTTTACTGGGTGCCGCAGTGGGGACCCAATCGGAGTTTTTACATGTTAACACGAAGCAGAGTTCAGAAAACTAATCCCGCCCAATACCAGTGATTAGCAGCTTTTTGGGCACAATGTTCATTGATAGTAATGTGCTAACGATCAGTGCTTGTTGAGGTTGGACTAGTGGGCACATGGGCACCAGTCCGGGCAGTGATAATCCCCTGCTGATAAAACAGTCATTGTATTGAAACTATGCACAGCCCAGTAAGTGACACAAATCAATGTCTCAGCCGCTACCTCACGCTGTCCTCATATTACATAGCAAAAACCTGCTGACGGATTCCCTGTAATTTTAATGCAATGGCCTCAAACTGGATTCATTTGTGAAAGGAGACCAGATGGAGTACAATGAGTACAGCGCTCCATTATTTGGCCTGCAGGGGCTAGAGTAACTGAATAATAGAAGCACAACCCAGCATGCTTCCATATTGCAATGTGAAAAGTCCTAATTATACGTCTACTGTCAGGTTATTGTTCCCTGAGATTAGTGTGATTTAATCGCTGCCCACTACAAATGAGAACTTTCCATTAAATTAAACAAATCCACTTTGTTTAATCTGCTAATGAATTACTGATTGAATACAATAATTTAATTTTTTGGTAGCGTGTTCTGTACAGTGGATTCCTGCTAGATAATAACAATCATCCGGCTGCAGATCATAATTATCATCATCCTGTAAGTGCAATCGTTTCACTAGACGGCAGTTCGGCCCGTATACACACTTTAACCTGCTCAGTATCAGGCCTCATCCCCATGACTGTATTACAGTGCAAGCACACAATGGGGCATAGTTGTTAAGTGTTACCCACTAGCAACCAATCACAGCCTAGCTTTCATTTCATAACCTACTCTGGTAAAATGAAAGCTGTGTTTTGATTGGTTGCTATTGGTAATATGGCACCCCAGGAGTTCGGTTGCCACAGTGACCTTGCCTACCTCCAGGGGGGAGTGATGTCATGCCTGGTAGCAAGGATGGATCCCCTTAACAGGTAACACATAGCATACAACACTTTTCCTACTCCAGACCAGAAGGGGGAGCTCTAACATCTGATTTCAGGGGAGCTTCCCTGGAACATTCTGGCTGGGGGAGGAGTTAAAATTAGTTAGTGTCTGAGGAGGGTTGAGGAAAGACTTGTGGAGAGAAGCTGGGGGACAGGAGCTATAGCTGAGCTCACCCCTAGTCAGGAGCGCCAGACACCGGAGTCCGAGGCTGAGGAGGTGCTAAAGCCCCAGCAGCAGAATCCGGAGGGCAGAAGAACGCAGGGCCTCTGTCCCGAACTGATACTCGATGACACAGCAGCAGCACGTGTGAGCCGGAGACGCCAGAGAGGAGCGATCCCTGAAGCAGGCTACAGCTGCCTGTCATGTGAGTGGAGTTCTACTTAGGTAACAGACAGAGAGAGGAACTTGAACAGAGTTTACAACAGCAAGTACCTCAGAGAATAGCGCTAGAAAGGAGGCTTCACAACCCGCCTGAATAGGAGATTCCCAAATTGCTTTCAGGCTGACCGACTCCATCACCATCTGTAACCAGTGCCCTGGATGCTCTGCCTGCAAAACTGTGAGTAAAGCTTTGAAAACTGCATCTGACTGTGTCCTCTCAAGTTCTTCCTGCAACACCCACTCAACACTGCTACATCCCTTGCCAAATACTACATCTTTACTATCTACTTTATATTACATCTGCCCTGGGACATAGCTCCACCTGTGGGGAGCGTTACCAACACTGCTGCATCACCACCAGTCCTAGAGGATCTGCACTGCAGCGCTGGTCACCTCTGACCTGAACCCACAGGTGGCGTCACGAACACTTTATTACAACCTCTATTATTCCTTGTAAATATACCCCTTTTATTGGATGCCCAGGGCCATGGACCGGGTCACTGCCGCTGTGCCCTTTTAAGAAGCGGCCCGGTACCGAGTACCCCACTGCCCTTTAGTAAATTTAGTAAAACTTAAATTTTTTTATAAATTCCAAATCAATCTAATCATGTTGACCCACAGAATAACATTAACATGTCAATTATACTGCATCGTGAACTCTCTATAAAATATAATGTAAAAACAATTCCAGATTTAACCCCTTAGCAACCGAGCCAGTTTTCACCTTCCTGACCAGGCCATGATTTTGAATTCTGACCAGTGTCACTTTATGTGGTTATAACTCTGGAATGCTTCAATGTATCCCACTGATTCTGGTATTGTTTTTTTATCGTGACATAGTGTACTTCATGATACTTGCATTTACTTGTGAATATATTGGAAATTTGGCTGAAAAATTAAATTTACACAATTTTCAAACTTTTCTTTTTTCATTATTTTTTATTTTTGTGTTTAGAAAGTACAAGAAAATACAATACAAATAGTACAGGGGTAAAATATTGCTATAAATCTATGCATAACTACAGAACATTGGGGTATAGGGTAGGCTTTCCATCAATATCCCAATCAAGCATGTGTTTTTCCACAGCAGACCACCAATCAATAGAGTGTGATTATGAACATTGTTGTGACGACATCCTGGATAATCTTAGTTGGGGACTAGATGGTAGGTGTCAGAATTTTGGAAATCCATCCAATCCCTCCAAATCACACAGTATCTATCAACATCAGCAGGTGAGAGGGCAATAAGATGCTCCACCCTATTAAGGAGAGAAATCTTCACAAACCATTACTCCACAGTGGGTGGAGTAGTGTTTTTCCAATGCCGCGGATTGACATTCTTAACCACCTGTATTAGGTAGCCCATTGACGACCTTTTATACATGCGTTTACTTATTGGTGACATTGATAAGAGGAGGGCTTCTGGCTTATTGGGGGTGGTCAGACCAGTTACTTTTTCAGTCAAGGGAACCACCTTTACCTAAAATATATTTATTATAGAGCTCACCCACCATATTGTCCCCTCCCCACACCTCCACCATCTGTCTGAGAACACTGGTACCATCTATGAAGGACCACTGGTACTGGTCTAGAGATAACTTTGAAGGAGGTTTCCTGAGCTTTGGACCCTGTTGAGGTTTTATGTATTAGGAAGAAACAGTTAACCCATTGTGAGTCAGAGAAGGACTTACCCAGTTCCCTTTCCCATGCATTGCAAAATGCTGGCCTACTGTGAGTTATCTGGGCAATGAGGAGATTATAAATTAGGAAGTGTGTAGGGCAGGGGTTGGGTACTTTTTTGGCTGAGAGAGCTATGAACGCCACATATTTTAAAATGTAATTCTGTGAGAGCCATACAATAAGTTTAAAACTAAATACAAGTAAATGTGTGCATTTTATGTAAGACCAACACTTTTAAAGTACAATTGGTCTCTGAATTCTTTTTAATAATGTTGATATGCTGTTGCTAGCCAATTATGAATAAAGTACTTCCTACCATTAATGTGACTTCTGGTGCTGCATGGTTTTGCTGATGGCTTTGTAGTCTGGTTGATACGTGGTGAGGTTAAGCTTCATGCAGACGTTGAGACTTCCATCCATTAAATGTGATCGTAGGTTGGTCTTAATGTTCTTTAGATGTGAGAAAGACTGCTCACATGCATACGTAGAGCCAAACATTGTCAGTACAGCAATACTCACACGCTACAGTGTGTGGTACGTGACGGGAAACGCGTTCCAAGTTTTGACAATCAGCTGGTCCGCGGGTTGACCTTTTTTCATTTTTCCCCACTTGTGTTTGCTCGCCAACTCTGCTTGTTGTCATGCAAGTCTTTCTAAATCTTCATTCAGTGACTTAAACTTATTCACCCACATGTTTGAGGCCTTCAGGTCAGCAGCTTCTAGCTCAAAATCTCTGACGGAGACACCGAGGATGTAACTCAGGTCAGCGCTGTCCACTGCACACTCGTGTGGATGGGTGATGAACTTAAAAAGACGAGTGCACTCACGAAATTCTCCAAAGCGCGCTTTGAATGACTGCAGGAGTTTAGATGTGAAGCCCACTAGCTGCTGAAGATCAAGATGTTGAGCAGGGTCACTTGCTGTGCATGAATCTTTAAACTCTCCCAGTTTTAAAAAGTATAGTAAACTACCTGTTTCAATGTCGGTGATGAACAGTTCTAGCTTGCTTTCAAATGCAAACACTGCTTGTTGAAGGGATAAGACTGTATTTCCAACACTTTGCATTTTCACATTGAGCTGGTTCAGATGTTCAGTAATGTCCACGAGATAGTAGAACTTCAGGAGCCAATTCAGTGTTAGCTAACTCAGGATGCTCGACGTTTTTCATTTCAAGAAAAGTCCGGATTTCGCTCAGCCAAGCCGTGAAACGGCTGAGCACCTTCCCTCTTGACAACCAACGCACAATGCTGTGCAGAAGCAGACAAGGAAAATTATGGTGATCATTTAAAGCTCGGGCAACAATAAAGTTGCCTACCTGAATGACCAGCGACATCACCTCACCAAGCTGCTCGCCACACATCTGAGCACAAAGCGCCTCCTGATGTAGGATGCAGTGAAAAGTTAGGATCGGTCACTTTTCATGTTCACGAAAAAGAGCTATGAATCCTTTGGTTTTCCCCACCATGCACGGAGCACAATCAGTACACACCAAAATAAGTTTATCCATCGGTAGATATTTTTCTTTAGTGAGCTCAGTGAAAGACTTGAATAAATCCTTCCCTCTTGAGCTGTCCCGGCCAGTGATAGAAGTTCCGTGTGGCTCTACCGGGCAGGCATGGATGTTCAGGTGCTGCGGTCAAGTCCTGTGGTAGGATGGTGACCGAAGATTGCAGGACCTGCATGACGTCAGTGATCAAGTGTAGCCCACGTGACTGCTGCAGGTACGAGGCGCTGTAAGGACCAAACTTATCTTACACGTTTCGGAAATCAGCGGTTTTCTTCATTATTTTTTTTGTTAAAGATTTGTCTGAGAGCCAGATGCAGCCTTCAAATGAGCCACATCTGGCTCCCGAGCCATAGGTTCACTACCCCTGGTGTAGGCGGTGGCAATGATAGGCACAGTTTTTCAAACTTTGTGAGATCTCTATGAAGATGTGCGCACTTCTTTATAGTTGAATAGAAGTGTTGTAACTTACTATATTCAAAATTAGCCTTCGGGGAAGCAGCTCTTCCCTGTAGCAAGTCATTGAGGGGAAGCAGCGAAGTATTGGAGATGACATGAGAAAAAAATATCGGATGAGATTTGTTTGAACCGAGAAACCTATTTGCAGATAGTTTAAGATTAATTAGTTTAGATTAATGATAAGCTTTTTTATGGGATCTCAAAATCAGAACAGTGGCATAGGTAGTATATGACATGAGGCCAGGAGAGGGAACAGTTAAATGGGCGCACCATGGGAAAGTGTTAAGAGCTTTAGGACAATTGGATTGAGCTATTTTGACTAGTGTTGAGCGATACTGCTCGGTATCGAAAAATA
>VIAB01001253.1:202120-213120 GCA_009801035.1 Oophaga pumilio
GATGACATGACTCCCCAAACCATCATTGATTGTGGATACTTCACCCGTTGTGGATACTTCACCCGGATACTAGACCCGTACAGATGTGAAACGGCTGTCGTCCTCCTCCGTCCCCCGCATGTTTTGCTAAACCTGTATGTCTGCAACCTCGTCTACACCACAAATGGTGACATAAAAGGACATGGGAATGTTTTCTGACTTGTGAGTGCTGCATTCTTTTTCTGAGAAGTTACATTCTAATAATGTAATGAGGTGATGGTTGGACTACCGTGCACGTGCCAAGTTGTCCTGTAATGATAATCTACTGCTAATAAAACACTGATTGTATTGAAACAAAAAAACAAAGCCAAGTAAGTGACACATCCCTATATTCAGGGACTCTGCTCCTACATCATGTCGCTTTCAGATTTTATAACAAAAACTGGTGACTAATTCACTTTAAGTTCTCAGACTCTGATTCAGGAGGAGTGGTGTCTCAATCAGGAGGTCTTGATGCACATATTCCAGTTATGAGGGAGGTCAGAGATAGACAAATTTGCCGCAAGAGAGAACACGAAATGCCTGAGATTTTTCTGCCGTTTTCCCAAGGATCGGCCCATGGAGTTGGATGCCCTTTCCCAGGCTTGCAAGGGATTTATGGCTTATGCTTTTCCTTCCCGTTGTCAGCCTTCAAGGGTGATTCATAAGACAAGCCCAAGTAATCCTAATAGCCCACTTTTGGCCAAGAAGAGTTGAGATCTCTTGACTCAATAAACTCTCTCTTTCATATTTATGAGTTTTCCAGTGAAGAAAGACTTTCTGTCTCAGGGCTGAGGGTCTTTCATCCAAAAAACAAAATGCTCAACATTACAGTTTGGAACTTGAAGGGAAACTGTTAAAAAATCAGGGTTTATTTGCCCAGGTTATTACTTCCCTTCTAGCAAGCAGGAACAAGGTTACTTAGGAGCTACATGAGAATTTGGAATGCCTTATTACATTTTTTTTGGTCAGTCTGTAGATGTTCCTAACAGTGGTGATTTTCCAATATTTTTTTTTGTTTTTGCAGGAAGGTCTTAATAGATATGAATGCTGCTATGAATTTGAGTCGCACAACACTGGGTTCCAGGGCTTATGGGGTACTCGGCACCGAGCCCATTGAAGTCTATGGGGAATGTCACAAGTAGCACAGCTCTTGTCCGTTGCCCTGGGCGCTCATACAAAGGGGGATATTTACAGGGGATTGAGATAATTGTTTGTGACGCCACCTGTGGTTTCTGATCAAGTAGACCAGCGCTGCAGGGTGAATCTTCTGAGGGGATGTTATTAGGCAGCTAGATGTTACGTCCCCCACAGGTGGGACTGTTCCCTCAAAGTCTATGGTGGTGCAGAGTGCAGGCAATAAGTCAGTCGCACACAAGTTGTTCTCTTTCCATACCTTTACTGATGAAGGTTGCAGGTATGTCCCGGGAAGCTGTTCAGGGTGGAGTATGCACATCCAGGTAATTGCCAAGTAGGTTTAGGGCCTCTTTTCCCTTTTAAGTGTATGAGTCCTAACTTGCGTGAAGTCAAGTTTAACTCTTGATGCAACAGCTACGCCCGGCCAACATTGTGGTGGAGCCTTTTGCTTATTCTGGTGACCAGAACATTGGTGACCAGAAATTGGAAAGAACTAAGTCTATATTTTGCAGCGTCCTGCTAGACTCCTGTTCTGCCTGACCCCGGTTACGTATCGGCACTTAGGGCTACCCTCTGCGACTTGAAGTCCAGCAGGGTCTCCGGTTTTCTATCACCAGCCGTGAAGGAACCAGCAATACTTCGGACCTGGTGTCCGGTTAGTTCGAGTGAAGGTGATCTGTCACCGAAGTCACTCCTTCCTAGGGTAACCACTCGCCCGTCGCCCTACTCTCCTCCTTAACATAAGCACAAGGCAGCAGTAGGTTCTGTCATTAGCTTTCTTCCTTCTTTCCAAAGCTCGCTGACTGACTCTCAGTTAACTCGATGTTCTGCAAACAACTGTAGTCCCCTTCCTTCTGTTCCTTCAACGACTCTGTCCAAAGCAGCTTTCAGGACGTTTCGTCAGACTGATTACAAGCCCGCTCCGAGAGTCACTTTCCACTTGCATAGGGTACTAGCAGTCTGCCTGTTCTGAGTTATCAGCTTGCAATCTCACTCTCTTCTGTCTTGTCTGACAGGAATCACTTCAGCTCTAACTGAGCTCTGACAGGAACTTGAATGGCTACTGCTGCCTAACCACACCCTTAAATAGTCTAAGGTTCCCTCTGGTGGTAATCTAGAGAAGTGTGTGTTGTGAATGAATATCAGATTTTGCAATTACCTTTTAGTACATACTCCTGGAACATGTGTACCAAGCGCAGCTGGGCCACACAAATTGACATGGCTAGGAGGCATTCCTCACTGTAAAAGCCTACAACTTAGTGTAATCTACGGTAAGTGTTTTTCGGTCTAGAGGTTTGGCATGATCAGTGATACTGGTCCATCACATGGGAGTGTTGCAGGTATGAGTGGTAACTAGAAATATAGACAATGTAAGGCAGATTCACAGATAACATATTTTTTGTGCTACGGATTTTACCATGCAATGCAAAGGTTGTAATCTGCAGCAACTCCAAGGCATCTCCACATCCATTTCTGCACCATAATCTGCATGTAACATGTTGGCTGCAGCCAAATCCATGAAGCTAAAATAATATATTTATAAATCGAACCATTGACATCAGTCTACCATGCTGAAAAAGGTACAGTGGTCTTAATATATGGGCAGCAATCACCCACAGGGGGCAGGAGTTGAGCCCATTGATACTGGCTCCTAATGTGGCACCAAGCCTACCGTACCTTGGCTAAGGAATTCAGACACAGGACAAGTCAGCAATTTGTAAAACTGAGCTACACCACTGTCCAAATGGCAGGTTTCAATAAATGAGACAGCTGCTCTTTCGGGATACGAGTGTGTGATCACCTAATATGACATTAATACTGAATCACACTGAGCAGATTCTCCTGGGGACACATTGTATGATGTGAGAGCTGGAATTGCACGGTGTAATCACGTTGGGCTTTTCATGGAAGGTTTTTCCGAAAGAAGTCTAATAAGCGGTGAATATCCATTAATCTTCCATTTCTCGCTGACAATATGAATGTTAATAACACTTTGACTAATTGCGTACATTTAAGAACCGGGTATGCTGTATTTCATTTTATGTGTTAAATATACAAAGGATTGGAAAGTAACTGGTATCAGTTCAGTCGACAGAGCAGATTGCCCCTGACTAGGAAGCATCATCGCATATCCCGAGTAATTACAGAGTTTGTGTAATTGGATTAATGGAAAAGAACTACCTTAATTATAATGCAATCAAACTCACATTCAGAACTCACAGTTAAAGGCTGAAAGATGTGAGGCGAGATGTAAAGAATTTAATGAAACCGCATAAATGATATTAACTAATTATTTGCTAGTGGGAAAAGGTAAGCTAAAACTCCGATTTATTAAGTCTGGCATTTTCTATGCTAGACTTAATGAGGGGTGTGCCGGAATAAGATGCCCTGAATTCAATAAGAGGCGCACACCACTTAAATGGCGCATTTTATTGGCAGCATGCAACTTCGTACACCTCACCAGAAATGTTACTTCAGTTAAGAAGTGGAGTAAAATTTTTGGCATAAGAAACGCTGCCACTTTCCATAAATTTTGCAAGTTGGCATAGCCACTTCCTGTCCCATAGAATGTTTGAGTTGGAAGGATCTTCAAGGGTCATCGTTTCCAAACCCCTGCTCAATGCATCGCAGGATTCACTGAGCCTTCTATTGAAGGAGAACTCACCACCTCTCGTGGCAGCCTGTTCCACTCATTGATCACCCTCACTGTCAAAAAGTTTTTTCGAATATCTAATCTGTATCTTCTCTCTTTAATATATATATTAAATAATAAGGATAAGAATAAGGATGATCCCTCTACACTGTGACATCTCTTAAGATATTTGTAGACAGCTATTAGGTCCCCTCTTAGCCTTCTTTTTTGCAAGCTAAACATTCACAGATCCTTTAATCGTTCTTCGTAAGACATACTTTACAGTCCGCTCATCATCCTGGTAGCTCTTCTCTGAACTTGCTCCAGTTTTTCAATGTCTTTTTGAAAATTTCGTACCCAGAACTGGACACAGCATTCCAGGTGAAGTCTGACCAAGGAGGAGTAGAAGGGGGTAATGACCTCATGTGATCTAGGCTCTACGCTTCTCTTAATACATCGTAGAACTGTGCTTGCCTTTTTTACTGCTGCATCACACTGTTGACTCATATGCAGTCTGTGATCTATTAGTATACCAAAGTTTTTTCACACATGCTGTTGCTTTGTTCTATTCCTCCCATTCTGTCGATGTAATTTTCATTTTTCTTCCCCAGAATCTTGCATTTCTTCCTGTTAAATACCATTCTATTAGTCACTGCCTATTGTTCAAGCTTATCTAGATCCTTCTGAATCCTTTCTCTGTCTTCACTAGTGTTAGCTATCCATGCTAGCTTTCCATCGTCAGCAAATAATCAGTTTACCTTCAGTTCCCTTATCTAGATCATTTATAAAAATGTTGAAAAACATTGCGGTCAGGACCGAGCCTTGTGGTACCCCACTTGAAACACTCTTACAATTAGATGTGCAACCATATATTATCACTCTTTGAGTATGACCACTGAGCCAGCTATGAATCAACCTAACCACAGCCTTGTCAATGCCATACTTGGTCATTTTTTCAATAAGGATAATATGCGATACTTTACCAAATGCTTTGCTGAAGTCAAGATATACTATATCTACCGCATTTCCCTGATCTACCCAGACAGTGATTCCATCATAGAAGGAAATTAGATTATTCTGGCATGACTTGTTTGCTACAAACCTATTCTCTCTCTGGTTAATTACTGTATTCTTATCCAAGTACTTACATAGATGCTGTTTAATACTTTGTTAAAAGATCTTTCCTGGTATAGAAGTAAGGCTCACTGGCCTATAATTTCCTGGCTGCATCGTCTTTCCTTTTTTTGAAGATAGTGGCAACATTTGCCCTCCTCCAATCTTCAGGGACTTCTCCTGCTCATTTAAATTAGCTGAGTGTTCCCTCACTATGTCTCTGTTTATAGATAGTGTGAATTATTAAATTCCTTCAATAGCACTGTGAAGATCAGTTGATCTTACAATTGCTTTCTTAGAGAACACAGATGCAATATAGGAATTTAAAAGTTCAGCCTTCTCAACATAATGTTTGACCAGTTCACCCTTTTCATACTGTAGAAATCCTATAGCATCTTTGAATGCTCTTTTGCTTTTGACATACCCCCCAAATCCTTTTTTACTGCTTTTGGACTCCCTTGCAAACTTTACTTCATTACTGGCTTTAGCTTTTCCAATACTTGCCCTGCATTCCCTGCAAACAGCATTATATTCTCCTTTACAGGGCAGGCATCACCACCTGGCACACCTGGGCAAATGTTGGGGCCCTGAACAAGCGGGGGGACCCACTCACCATGACACCTGCAAGCTCTGGGGCCTGTGAGTCAGGGGTGCTTGATGCCAGCGCTCACGAGTGGGCCCTCCCGCTTCCTGTGCAGTTCCGATGTCTTTTGCGTCTCTTGACTCTGTGACGTCTTAGGGCAGAGGGCGTGATGACATCACTACTGTGCGACCTCTGTTCTGAGCAGTCACAGTGCAGAGAGCCAGAATACGGCGACACTGAGGAGTCTGGATCTGCAGCCAGTGAGGAGAGTTGAGTATATCATTTTTTTTACTGTATGGAGCAATATATGGGGCCCATACTGTATGGGACATTATATGTGGCCCATACCATATGGAGCATTATATGGGGTCCATACTGTATGGGTCATTATATGGGACCCATTCTGTATGGGGCAATATATGGGGCCCATTCTGTATGGAGCAATATATGGGGCCCAATCTGCATGGAGCAATATATGGGGCCCATTCTGTATGAAGCATTATATGGGGCCTCTTCTGTATAGAGTATTATATTAAGCATTGGCGCCCATTATATTGCATTGACCATTATGTGGCACCCATTATTCCATTTGAAGCATTATATGGGGCCCATTATTCTGTTTGGAGCATTATATGGGGTCCATTAATTTGTATGGACCAATATATGGGGCTCATTATACTGTATGGAGCAATATATGGGGTCCATTATTCTGTATGGAGCATTATATGGGGCACATTATACTGTATAGAGCAATATATGGGGCTCATTCTACTGTATGGTGCACTATATGGGACTTATTATACTGTATAGAGGAAACTAAATTGACTTTTGTAAAGGGTACACTGCTGAGGACAGTTTCTACTGGCAGGGTACATTTATCAATATCCCATTTACCTATAATACTACAGGTACTGAAACCTTGAAACCTGTGGACCATTGATTACCTGAATGCTCTCTGCTGTATGGTATTGTAGAATTTACAATAGATATAACTCATGTAATGTAAGAAATAAGTAATCATTGACGCTGTACTATACCTATATTTCTCCACCATATCTGTGCAGCTTGGTATGTGTTAAATGGGCCCACTGAGACTTTCGCCTGGAGACCATGAAAACCTGGAGCCACCCTAGCTTCTTTAGATATGCTCCCCTCTTTCCATTTGATAGACATTTCCTTTTTTTCTTTTTAACAAGTGATTAAGTTCTGTGTTCATCCTCCTTTGTCTCTTTAAATGCTTCCAACTTTTTGGGATTGTAACGGATTGTGCAGTGAGAATTTATTTTAGCAAAATCTCCCATCCTTCTTGGATATTTCTTTCCTTTAGAACATCCAGCCATTGGATCTTTCCTACCCTCTTTCTGAGTTCAATAAAATCTGCCTTTCTATAGTACGACTTTAAAATCTGAGTCCTCGCTGGTTTTTCTCCTCTTGTTTTACAAAATTTGAGAGTAGCATGATTGCTGCCTCCTAAATTCCCAGCCACCTTTACTTCCTCAACCATTTCCTCCCTGTTGGTAAGAATTAGGTCCAAGATTGCAGATCCACTTGTTCTCTCTTTTACCTTTTGAAATATAAAGTATCAGCAAGGAGCAGATAAGAATTTTCTGGGCCCAGTACTTTTGCCTGAGAGAGAATCCCAGCAAATATCTGGATAGGTAAAATCTCCCACAATCACCGTCGTACTTTTTTGCGAACAGATACTTCTGATGTAAAAAGAGTTCATCCATATCTTCAGTTTGTCCAGGTGGTCTATAGTGAACACCTACAATAGTGTCCTTTCTGTTCTCTCCTTGTATTCTTACCCAAACTGTTTCTACAGAGCTACAAGTCTCTGAAGCTTGGATCTCTTTGGATTTACGGTTTCCTAACATACAATGCAACAACTCCTCATATCTTGTTAATCCTGTTTCTAATAAATAAGTTGTAACCTTCAAGGTTTGCATTCAAATCATGTGTATCATCCCACCAAGTTTCAGTGATGCCTATGACATTATATCTCTCTTCCTGTGTTAGCAGCTCCAATTCTCCTTGTTTGTTTCCCATGCTTTGTGCATTTGTATAGACACATTTTAATTTGCAGCCAGTTCCTCTTGCTCTGCCATTTTCACTCAGAGTTTGTTGTTTTTGCTTCTTATTTCCACTTCTAATAGCAGGATTCTCAAAAGAATTCATTAGTTGCATATTTTTTTCTGGCTGTATATTTTCCATCCCATAATGCTCTAGTTTAAAGCTTTCCTGATGGGTGTAGCAAAGCGTCTATCAAATATTTGTTTTCCTGTTTTCGTAAGATGCTACCCATCTCTAGCAAGTAGTCCATCATACAGGTTATTCACTGCATGGTCAAGAAACCCAAAATGTTGCTTACTGCACCATCAAAGTAGCCAGTTGTTCACCTGTAGAATCTTGTTCAATCTCCTTGGTCCACGTCCATCCGCTGGAAGGATGGATAAGAAGACGACCCTCGCTCCCAGTTCCTTCATTTTCCGGCCTAAGTCTGCAAAGTCACTGCAGATAGTTTCCAGTTCCTTTTTTGCTGTGTCATTTGTTCCTATGTGTATTAATACCCATCTATAGCCATCTGTAGCACTAAAGAGTCTTGATACCCTATCAAACACATCTTTGATTTGGGCACCTGGAAAACAGCACACTTCTCGTGAGGTATTGTCCACCACAGCTTCTGTTCCTTTCAGTAGAGAATCCCCTACGACCACCAGTCTCCTTTTCTTCTTAACCACAGTGCTTCTTTTTCTCCCTTCAAGAGGCTTCTGATTTCTTACTGGAGTGTTCTTTGTGCAAAGCAAATATTTAATGTACATCTTCAGAATTGTCCTGCATGAAAGCTTGGTAGCGGTTCTCCAGCAGTATGGGTGCTGACTGCTTCCTTAACCTCTTGTTGTTTTGGGTCACATGCTTCCATTTCTCTTCTTCTGCAGGTACATTGAAAGGTGCTTGTGGTGCCCCTGAGGGTTCAGTCACCACAGAGGTACTGCACCTCATCCAGAGGTGTGGTACCCCACTCTCAAGTAAGGAGGGAGCACTACCCAGGACTCTAACACCTGCACCCAACACAGACTATAGCAGCAGGGCACCCTGGACTTAACCTACAGGAGGATGGTCTCATCCCAGGCTGGGTAGTAAAGGGTGTTGGGAGAGTGGGTGTAGAATGTAGAAGGAAGGGGGTGGAGCTTATAGGGCGGGAAGCAGACTGTAAAGTCAGAACAGGAGTGGAGCGCAAGCTGTAAGGAGCTTGTCCACAGACGTAGAAAGGTAGTAGTAAGAAAGAGACAGAAGGAAGCTTCTGAAAGGCCAGAAGGTGCCCTAGCGGCATGGATAGTGAGTAATCCATCCGTGGGGCCCGATCCAGTAGTGGAGGGACTAGGTCGCAGTGGGGTACCGGCCCCCGAGACTAGTGGAGAAATCACCAGACTCAGCTAGCAAGCCGGAGGCAGGGTCACCTAGCTACAAGCCACAGTTATCTTCTCCGAAAAGGTAGCCTTAGGCTACTTTCACACATCAGTTTTTTTGTGTCAGGCATAATCTGTCGTATACCTGATAGGACGGATCCGGCCCTGAAATGAAAAAACTGATGCAACTGATCATTTTTGTTGCCGGATCCGACCTGACCTTTTCAACCCGAAAAAAAGAAATTTTGTATGTGGAAAATGCAGGCATGTCCGGACCGGAAAGAGAGAGAGACCTTGGTTTCCAGAACCCGGATCAGTCTTTTGACGGATTGCACAAAAGACTGGTCCGGTTCCATAGACTTGTATTATTTCCGGCCACTTGATGCGCCGATTCATTCACTATCAGGCGGCTCCGGAAAAAAACAAAACGTTGCAGTCAGCGTCTTGTCCAGCCGCCGGAATGTACATTTCCGCCGGAAAACGGATGCAACGCAATGACATCATGCACGATCCGGCGCTAATGAAAGTCAATGCCAAAAAAACGCATCCTGTACTGGATCCGTTTTTTTAAAAACACGCCGGATCGCGCCTGACGTAAAAAAACTGATGTGTGAAAGCAGCCTTAAGGGAGCAAGGGGACTTAGAGAACGTCGCCCGACAAGGTCCGCGGCTACTGGCTTGGGACACTAACTGTGAGGTGCTGGTGTGGCGCCCCTGTGGGTCCAGTCGCCACAGAGGTACTGCATCTCATCAAGGGATGTGGTATTTCCAACTTTCAGGTGAGGTGGAGACATTACACCTGGCTCTGGCAACACTGCATCCATCACACACACTAGTTGAGTTCTTTAGCATGCCTCAGCTAGCAAAGGGTGTTAGATAGTGGGTGGAGCTGTGAGGCAGAGCAGGAAGTTAGAGGGGAGGAAAGAGGGTTCCCCCTTGGGGGAGGAAGAGAGCAGACGTGTTTGAGAGAGCTCTCCCTTAGGGGAGAGGAGAAGGAAATAGGATTGTGGAGCAGGCTCCAGTCCTTGGGGAGCTTCTCGTAGAAAGAAAGAAGGGAGGTTCTCTAGAAGAGAAAAGGGATTCTTAGAGAGAGACACGGCTGAGCTTAAAGCTACAGATGACTCATTTGAGGACTGGTGGACGCCGACTGGGAGAATCCAGGTCGCAGAGGGAACTCGACCACTTAGACTAGTGGAAGAACTTTATGATTCAGCTAGCAAGTCGACTGCTGTGGTAACATAGGGATCACAAACAAAAACCACAAATATCTTCGACGGAGAGGCAGCTATATAGAATCAGAAGGAACGCAGAAGTAAGACGTTGTCCTATAGAATTCGCAGCTGCTGATCTGGAACACTGTTTGTGAGGGTGCTGGAAGGAGAGACGGCGGGAAAATCAGCACAGAGAGATGGCCAGAGAAGGCATACACTGACAGGGAGCCTTGGACTAGAGTCCTCCATCCATCTGGGAGTTGGCTGGACTCCTCGCCTGGAGGATGTGGCACCAAGCGGGCATTTGTACTGCCGGCAACTGAACTGTGAGTAAAGCTTTGGAAACTGCAACTCGCTGACTGTTTCTCAGTTTCTTCCTACGTCTCCTATTACACTCAGCTGCATCTCTCAGCACCATTACCTTAATACTACAACATCTACCTGCCCTGAGATCACAAGCTTTACCTGTAGAAAGCTATTTCACCTCTGCTGCATCACACCATCTGTCTCAGTGGATTTGCACCGCAGCGCTGGTCATCATTGATCAGATACCACAGGTGGCATCACGAATACCTTACAACAAACTCTAACATCCCCTGTAAATAATTCTTCTTTCATTGGACGCCCAGGGCCACGGACCGGGTCACTGCCGCTGTGACACATCCCTTCAATACACCGGCCCGGTACCAAGTACCCCTCCCCTGGCGGGCGATCCACTGGACAGGAAGGAAAAGCGGAAAGCGAGCACAGTGAGACTGCCAGGAAAGGAACATATTGAAGGGAGTCCTGGAAAGGTATATCCTAATCTACCCGGGAGTTTGCTGGACCCCTCACCCAGAGGACGAGGTACCAAGTGGGCACCTGTGTACACAAGAACTGTGAGTAAAGCATTGGAAACT
>VIAB01001253.1:224073-236111 GCA_009801035.1 Oophaga pumilio
ATTTTCAGTTGTTTCACACTTTTTTGTAAAGTGTAGTGTATAATGTCTTAATTCATAGTTTTGATGCCTTCAATATGATTCTACAATTTTCATAGTCATGAAAATACAGAAAAATCCTTGAATGAGGTGTGTCCAAACTTTTGGTCTGTACTGTATACGCACTCCTGTCATTGAGCTCAAAAAATTCCCCTACCTCTCGCTATATGCTCTCTAGATCCACACTATGCAACCAGTTAGGGTGAATTTACTACCTCAATCGGACTGTGATCTGAGAAAGCCCGTGGAAGGTACCTCACGTCCCCTACCATTGTGTCTAACATCCCATTGCCTAGAGCCATATCTATTCTAGATAGGGTATCATGAGCCAATGAATACCAAGAGCACCCCTTCTCCCCCACATGTCGTAGTCTCCATAAATCAATCATGCCAATTTCCCGAATATATATACCGAAAGCAGTAACATGACCCCTGGACCTATTCTGAATGTTTTTATTCCTGTCCCAGAAATCATCACATATATTGTTAAGGTCCCCAATAATTAACAGCGGTGTCGAGCCCCCACGTCCCACCACCTCCAACACTTCTCTAATTTTCTTGCTGGAGTAAGGAGGAGGAATGTACAAAGCCACTACACACAGCAACACCCCAAACATTTTACATTTCACCACCACATATTGACCATCCGCATCAACATACACCTCCTCCTCTTCATAGCGCACACCCGCAGAGACCAGTACCGACACTCCCCTCGAATACGTAGAAAAAGTAGAATGATACGCTTTTTGTATTCAGCGCCTACGTAAAACATCAACCTTCTCACGCACCAGGTGTGTCTCAAGCAGGCAAATCATTGAGGCGCTTTGACCTCGAGCATACTGTAGAACCGCAGCCCGTCTGGTCTTATCAGCTAGGCCTCTCACATTCCAACTCCATATTTTAATACAGTCACCCATCACACCGCTCATCATTCATCAGAGTATCCTCTCTCCCTAATACGTGCTGTCTAATCCCCCCACCCTTTTAAGTCCCAACTCCCACCCCTGCACCCCACACTACGAAAGCTTCTTCCTCTCATCGAGAGCGGGGCTCCTCTGCCCATTGCAAACACTCTCTCGTAGTTTACTTTCCCCTCCCGCCTCCCGCCACCATTAAACCACTTCTCTTTGCATTGCATGAAACATTGCAGAACATACGACTAAGTAAAGAAATTGCAGTACACATTTGCAGTATACCATTTTAAGCCCTCCTCCTCCCTCCATATTATCTATTGCTGCACCGTCTGGCCAATCAAAAAACCTGGCCAAACTCAACACTTCCAAAGTTGAAAACATCACCAGCATTAAACAGGTATATAATATACACAATTCTCCTATTCCAGATATAGACAAATATCCCGTATCCGGGTCACCATGGACTCTCAGTCCCCTATGGCTTGTATTTTCTTAGAATTAATGTCAATCCACTGGGTAGCGTCCTCTGGTGTCAGGAAAAAATGAACTTAGTCAAAAGCCACCACCCGCAGCCTTGCAGGGAACATCATGGAGTATTGCACCCCCAACTCCCTCAGTCGTCGCTTGACTCCAGTAAACTTCATTCTCTGTTTCTGAACTGCAGCGGAATAATCCGGATAAATGATAATCCTCTGTCCATTAACAGTTAGATCCTCCATTTCTCTGGCCTTCCTGAGCACAATGTCTCTGTCCCTATAGTTCAGTATTTCGGCAAGCATAGTACGGGGGTTAGCTCCAGGAGCAGGGGGCTGCGGTGGGACCCTATGAGCTCTCTCAACAGCAAAAACTTTTGTCAGCGTCTCAACTCCAATTTTCTCCCTCAACCAGCGTTCAATGAACTCAGTAGGATTTCTCCCCTCCGTTTTTTCGGGCAGACCCACTATACGTAGATTGTTTCTTCTGGATCTATTTTCCAAATCCTCATTTTTTCAGCCAGTTCTGACATCACTTGAGCAAGCTTTTTCTCTGCCTTTTGCAACTTTACTACATGATCTTCTGTAGTGCTCACCCTCTCCTCCACTACACCCATGCGTTTGTCCACTTTCTGTAGGGCAGCATTTATATGTGTCATTTCCTCTTTAACTTCTTGCACCTGAAGGGTTAAAGCATTTAAGGAATGCTTACATGAGGATATTAATATAAACACGTCCCTCAGGGTCGGCTCTCCTCCCAATATCACTTCTTTTTCAGCTCCTATTTCCACCACCATGCTGCCTCCCCCTGCTCCCTTCTGTACCTTGTTCTCCCCTTCAGAGACCGCTTCCTCCTCCTCCTCATCAGATCCATCTTCAGCGTGTGTCTCTGTCTCCTCAACTCCTTCCACCCGGGCAAACTGTCTTAGCTTTGCAGCAGCCTCCATACGCCGCTGACAAGCAGCGTTAGCTTTTTCAGCGTCCTCCCTGGCTGCGGCGCCATCTTGGATAGTGCCAGTATCTCCTACACCCGCGTCCTTCTGCCTCCTTCGGGTCATTTCTTCTCCACCGGGCCTCCAAACAGCCCCCCTTAGCTCCCGGGACCTTCAGCCAGCAGGTATGGCACAATTTATTGCTTGCAGTGGTGCCTACACAGGATTAAAGCATTAATGGCAGCGGGAGCTCTCTCCTATGCGTCCACTCACATGGCCAGCTAGGACATGCCCCCTTGAACTGCCTTTCATATTAGAGACTTTGCTGAACTTTTGTTCAATTGCTGCCATATTTGCACCTCGTGGCGCGCAGGGAGAAGGGTGTGCCGTCGTGGGCAGGACCCCGCAGAGAGGCATGAAAAATCATGCCCGCTCACTGCTAGCATTACTATGTGACAAGGAGGTGCCTGTCAGCCAGGGAGTTCTGCCTCCTACACTGGTATGGCAGGAACAAAGAAGAGAGGAAACCCCCCGAAAGAGGGGGAGGAAAGGGTCAGTGCAGACAGAGCATCACGTGGAGTGGTGGAGAGAGAAGCGCAGACATGGCAGCGCAATACCTGGGGAACGCCATGGAGAGCGGAAGTCACAGGGCGCAGGAGCGCAGGGTGGAAGCAGAAGGCTCCCCCGGCCTGCAGGATGAAGGCCCCGACCCACAGCCTGTGGTGGACCGGGAGCTGTTCGGGAAAGAGGTGGAGGAAATAACCCAGCAGCTGCTGCGGATGCAGTGGAAGGAGGCGCTGATGGAGCGTGTGACCGGTCAGCAGCCAGCCTCGCAGCCCATGGCCGCGACACCGGGAGCAGCAGAGAAGAACACCAGTACCGGAATAGAAGGTACAGAGACTGTCCCGGTAGCTGGGGATATCCTGATAGGTCCCTTTGATCCCCCGCCAGCCCCAAAACGCGGTCAGCTCCTGCAGTATGTTACTTGGGATCATATGCCCGATATGGGCCCGATAAGAGAAGTTAGCTGACCCACTGCCGCCCGCACCAACACCATAGGTAGCCATGATGGGGGCTGTACAACTGGTCAGGGGAAAAGAGGCTTACATGGAAGTCCTCAGTAAAGAGGAGCAAGCGGAGGAGCAAGAATGGAGGGTCCAGTGGCAGGAGATGATGGAACCATAGGTGTAGCTAGGGGTTCAGCTCAGGGGGGGCGAAACATCTGAGTGGGCCCGTGACCAAGTAACCCTGATTACAACTATAGTGTCCCCTAATTGTCGGCATAGGGGAACCTCTGCTGATGACCATGGTATTACTGAAAATAAATCTCTATGATAAAATAACACTGTTATTACCGCCATATGGTGCTAGATACCACTACTGCAGAACATATAGGAGATTACAGTACAGTTATAGATGGTGACATACAGCTGATGTTCTTTCTGATGGAAACGTTCACATTTCCTGTCTTTTACATTAGGACCAGACCGGCATGACAACTTCTCCAGCCAGGTCTCAGCTGCAGAGATTACAACAAACACACATATGATTTGTCATTTTTCCAGCACCTATCCCATCTATCTCAACCTGCACAAACTCCTCATCCTACTGATACTGCCACCTTTGACAGTCACAAAACTCTGAGTGACCCTATAACAATAGTGCTTAAAAGCCCACTTAACATACCGTATAATATTGTCCCGAGTCCTCAAAATGTACAGCTCCCCTATACACAGTATGAGGGACCCACAGCTCCACTATACACAGTATATTTCCATACAGCTCCCCTAAATACAGTATGAGTAGCCTACAGCTTCCATATAGACAGTATTATGGGTCCACATGTTTTCCCTAGACACAGTATGATGGGTCCACAGCTCCTCTATGCACAGTATGAAGGGCCCAAAGCTGCCCTATACATAGCAGGAAGGGGTCCACAGCTCTCCTATGCACAGTATGAAGGCCAACTGCTCCCTTAAACACAATATAATGACCCCCACAGTAACACCCACACTATATAATGGCCTCCACAGTGCCTAATGGCTCCCACAGTAGCCCCAATACTATACATTGGCCCTAACACTTTATATTAGCCTCTACAGTTGTCTCCACACTATATGATGGCCCCTAAACTGTAGAATGGCCCTCATATTAGCTCTCACACTGTATAATGGCCCCACAGTAGTACCCACACTTTATATTGGCTCCCACACTGTATGAGGGTCTCTCACAGTAGTCCCCACATTAGCTCCCAAACTGTATAATGGCCCCAACAGTAGTCCTCACACTTTATAATGGCCCCCACATTAGCTCCCATGCTGTATAATGGCCCCCACACTATATGAGGGCCAACTGAAATTTTAATCACATTGGACTAATTGGATTGTGAATATAATGTAATTCTTGTTGCATATGTAGAGCCCAGCTGTGCCTGGATTCTTACTTCCCAGAGGGATGCACCGAAGGTAATGACCACTAGAGGACCCAATATGCATACACACATCTTCACCAATCCCTAGAGCCACCAGAGAGAGCCTTTTGAGTGTATATAAGGATGGTGAAGACACAGAGGTAGAGATTAGTTCTCTCGTAGGGAATTGAGTTGAAGCTTAGTCTAGTTGGAGAGAAAGTGTGCAGTCTAGCACATGGAGCAGAGCTCAAGAGAGAGAGTTCAGCTTTTGAAGAAGGAACCTGAAGTCTGCAGCTTGAAGCTTAGTTCAAACGAGTGGAGGCTAGTACAAGTGGGACGGAAACCATTCCAGCCTAGTCAGAACTGAGTCAAGTGAATGCAGTTCAGCGAGCAAGCGTGCCAACGCTTAGAGAGCGGTGAAGAAAGAGAAGAAGCAGCCACCTACTGCCAGTGTGTGATAGTGTGAGGGTCAAATAGGACAAAAGGCGAGTGGATAAGAAAAGAGTGACAGAGGTGGAAATAGCATTGATAGCTTACCTCTACTCTGATTAACCGGACACCGGGTCCGAGCTTGCTGGATTCTTCACGACCAGTAGGAGATACCGGAGATCCTGGAGTACTTCAAGTTCCAGGAGCCCATGAGTGTTGATACGTAACTAGGTCAGGAAGACAGGAGTCTGGTCGGCCAACCATTAGAGACTGTGTTCTTTCCAATGGAAGGCCCTACACAAAGTCAGCCGAGTGTAAAGTTGAAGACAGAGTTAGGCCTCGTTTCATACATGTCAGAGACTCACATTACAGGAGTAAGGAGGCCCTACACCTACTCAGTGGGAAGAACTGGACGTGCATCCTTCACCCTGCCAGTATCCCGGGATGTGCCTGCAATTCCATCAGTAAAGGTACAGAAAGAGACTTTTGTGTGTGTGTTCACATTATTACTCCTACGGCCGAACTCCTTTCCTCCATCCTGCACCCCTACACAGCTTAACTACCCTGAAGGTCCCCAGCCTTACCTGTGGAAGGCTTAACACCTTGCTGCCTAAAACCAACCCTTCAGTGGACCTATACAGCAGCGCTGGTCACCCTGACCAGGAACCACAGGTGGCGTCACGAACATTCTACAAACACTTTAATCCCCTGTAAATATCCCACATTTAAGGTGAGCCCCAGGGCCACGGACCGAGCTGCAGCTACCGTAACATCCCCTATAGAAGTGAACGGACTCGGTGCCGAGTACCCCACAGCCCTGGCGGGCGGCTCACATACCTCTCTTGAGTGCTGAGTTCTACTTATATTATCATTTAATAATGTCCCCTGAGTTCCCCCATGTACAGTAATAATGGCACCAGTATCGGTGATGTGAGCAGGTGGTCATGTGATCGCGGGTATACAACTTGAAGTCATGTGTCGACTACACTCTTTCGGCTTCTCTCAATCCTTTTTTATTGAAAGACCCCAAACGTATCTAGGCGGCACGGTCAAATAGCAAACATGCCTGATCGCACCTGACGCGAATCATGGCAGCAGGCGCACTGCATGTTGTCATGATTTGGCAGTCTGCAGTTGCAGACTGCAGACTTTTATCCCAAGACTGGACTACCCCTTTAAAGGGAGCCTGACAGGTGATACAGGCAGCTCAAATTATGTGTAGCGTGTAACAGCCCCGGCTGTAGTATCTCACCAGGTATGTTTGTCTCTGTAAAGAGAAAAACATACTAATAGCTGCTGGGGAGTGAGCGGCGATGTGCACTAGTCCTACAGACAGGACAACAGCAGCTTCTCCCCACCCTCTGACAGTGACTGACAAGTGTCTTCCTATGTGTGTGCATAGCAGAGACTTGTCAGTCACTGTGAGTGGGCGGGGAGAAGCTCCCAGGGACCTGTCTGTAGGACTAATGCACAGCACTGCATTGTCAGCGGGGGGTGGAGAAGCTCCCGGGGACCTGTCTGTAGGGCTAGTGCACAGCACCGCATTGTCAGCGGGGGGTGGAGAAGCCACCAGGGATCTGTCTGTATGACTAGTGCACATCACCACATTGTCAGCGGGGGGTGGAGAAGCTCCCGGGGACCTGTCTGTAGGACTAGTGCACACCACCGCATTGTTAGCGGACGGGGAGAAGCCACTGGGGACCTGTCTGTAGGACTAGTGCACAGCACCACACTGTCAGCGGGGGGTGGAGAAGCTCCCGGGGACCTGTCTGTAGGACTAGTGCACAGCGCCACTCGCTCCCCAGCAGCTATTAATATGTTTTTCTCTGAAATGCCGCAGCTTTTGAGTAGGTGCACACGTTCAGTAATTGGCAGCGCTTTGGACTCAGCACATGTCCACTGTGTCCTAAGCGCTGCCGGCTTTTGAACGCAGGTGATTCCGCATGTTTTCATTGAACTGTGCATATGAGTCTACGCAGGTGATTTCTTCAAATCCGCTCCACTAAGCTGTAACTTCTGGGCGCTGCGGGTTGGACGCTGAGGCTGTACGGAGTGTCCATCCCGCAGCGTTTACTGACCATGGGAACATAGACTGCTGGGACACTAAGGTTATGTGCACACGTTGCCCATAAGCTCTGTTACAGTGCACCAACATACCTCCCAACTTTTAAAGAAGGGAAAGAGGGACAAAGGCTGCGGCGCGCACAGCTCGCCGCGGTAAATTTTAAGCCACGCCACCAAACCGCGCCCATTTCACTAGTCACACCCATATCCACGCCCCAACCACACCCAAGAATGGATGGAGAGTATCGTAAAATCCTGACTGACAACCTCCTTCCCTCCGCCAGGACATTAAAAATGGGTTGGGGCTGGGTCTTCCAGCAAGACAATGACCCAAAACATACAGCTAAGGAAACAAAGGAGTGGATCAAAAAGAAGCACATGACAGCCCTGACAGGAAGTGTGCAGGCCCCCGACATGTGCCAGTATATACACTGCCCCCAACATGTGCCAGTATAACCGTACATATACACACTATATATGGACACACTGTACACTACATATTTATACAGTGTACACTGTATACCCTATACACTATGCAATTATACATTGTATATACCTCGTACACTACATGTACACTGTACATATATACCCTGTACACTATACACTATATATATATTCCCCATACACTACATCAAGACTGTATATATAGGAGAGTCTCCATTGGAGAAAAAAGCAGATAGACATAATTCTACTCTATCTTAGGTTAGGTTCATATTGCATTAGTGCAGTCCGCTCAACGTATGCGTTAAATGGACTGCGCTAACGCAAGTGCCTTTGAGGGTATGTTTCCACGGTCAGGAAACAGTCAGGATTAGCTGCGTGTTTGACGCTGTGCCCTGCGGTCATTCCGGATGTGTTCCACGAACACATCCGGATTGACCGCGTGTTCAGTAGGGGGCGGGGCTTTGGGTGGAGCGGACTTTCCGCTCTGTCCAAAGCGCTGTGTTTCCGGAACGTGGAAACACAGCCTTAAAGATCGCGTTATGTGATCATGCTAGCGCAGATGCTCCATCTGCGCTAGCGGTGACGGACCCCTGAAGGCCGGGTTCACATTGCGTCAATGGCAATACGCTGATGGCATCCGTTAGATATAACTATAGATAGAAAAAAATCTGCGTTAGGCCGGGGTCACAGTTGCGAGAAACTCGCGAGTCTCGCACCTCAATACTCACACTGACGCCAGCACTCGGACCGGAGTGTTCAGCTGCATAGAAATACAGCTACTTAGAAATATTTTATTTATATTAAAGGAGACGAGTGTGTCAGGGACTACAGTAGGTGTTTGGTAAGTATGTACTCTATGTTATGTGTTGTATGTTATATGTATGTTCTGTATGTTTTTTTTTAATACTGATCACAGCCATTGTCTGATGGGACTACTTTCACATCATTGGCAATGCTGTCACTGTGAGCACTCATTGCTGGATGGGAGCAGTAGCCCCATCAGACAATGGCTGCTTACACAGACACGCACACACCCAGACACACAGACCCACACACATACATACATGCAGTCCCCTGTACACATACACGTAGTGCCCCGCACACACCATACACGCACATAGTCACCGCCCACACACTTCCCTCCTCCCGACCTGCAGCGTTTCATCCGCAGCAAAACAGCAGATCTTTTTTAGACCTGAGGTTTTACTGCGGATGTGCCCGACTCAATGCAAGTCAATGGGTGCAGAAACGCTGCAGATCCGCACAAAGAATTGACATGCTGCAGAAAAGAAAACACTGCGAATCCGCGCGTTTTTTTCCGCAGCATGTGCACAACAAATCTCCATTTCCATAGACTTACATTGGCTGTGCACTGCACTGCGGATCTGATGCGAATCCACACTTCCCAATCCGCATCTAAATCGGCAACGTGTGCACATACCCTAAATAAAAATGGGGCACTTCCTGCTAGTGGTTGGTTGGTAGAGGAGTGCAGTGTCAAGTTCAGGTGCAGTAGGCTGCTAGGGGCAGCATGGGTCAATCATTTGAGGCAGTAGGAGGCCGTTCTGAGATCTCTGATGCATATTTCTATAACATCTGGAGCCTAGGGTATGGCCAGGTACCAAGGAGCGGGCCTGGTCTTTTGACATCTAGAGGTAAGTGGACGGGGAATTAGGTGGAGGCAGGTGGCTGGCCCTGGGTGCACTGCTGAAGTGGACAGGAAATCCCAGAAGTTGATGGAGTCAGCGGGTTTGGGGGTAGTCCAGGACAAACGAGTGGCAGTCCTGAAGAGGTACTGTACTTAAGCCCCCGTCAGACTAAGCGAGATCGCTGCTGAGTCACAAGTTTTGTGACGCAACAGCGATCTCAGCAGCGATCTCGCTATGTTTCACACTTACCAGCGATCAGACCCCTGCTGTGAGATCGCTGGTCGTGTCAGAAATGCCTGGACATTTCTTTGGTCATTGAGATCCCGCTGGGTAACATGCATCGGTGTGTTTGTCACCTTTTACCAACGATCTCGCTAGGGACTCAGCATTGAGACACATAGGAGACACATCATTACACAGGTCGCCGTTCGTTGCTGCGTCGTTGGGAAGATCTGACTGTTTGGCATCTCACCAGCGACCACATAGCGACGCAGCAACGATCCCTGCCAGGTCGTATCGTTGTCGTGATCGCTGCTGCGTCGCTAAGTGTGACGGTACCCTAAGAAAGGAAGAAACATGCCCTAATCTACATGTTATCAGCTGATGAACATAAACTGACTAGTAAACGTTTGCCTGCTGTAAAGAACTTAGTGCCCCTAAATTGTGTGCGGCAGCTCCTGTAGATGGAAGCTTGGAGGCAGCGGAGACCTGCAGCCTACAAGTGAGTGTGATGCTCTCCACACCTGACAGCACACTAGGACACTGTTTGTGAAGTGCCAGAGCGTAACCGGACAGTAACTCAGTTGCGACTACCGCTCTGTTGCACTTTATACATGCATGATTGAAATATTTGATGGCCAACTTTGTACATGCTCCCAATTCTCATAGAGGAGAAGTTGGCAAGTCTGCTTGTAATCATTGGTGTTGACTGGAACAATGTTTCACATCATGAAGTAGATTTTTCATAAAATCTTTTAGCTTTTTTGTGCATGAAAATTGCTCTCAAAACCTACGCAGCGTTCCCAAATATTCTTCTACTTCTTGTGAAAGCAATAATTCATAACAGGGGAATCAGACATTGACAATAAGATTGGTAATGTTAGGTATGCTATGTTGTGAAAAAAAGCTATTTGGTTATGTTCAGATGTTTTCTATTATTTCACATTCACTGTATTGAATGATGTCTGGCCTTTCTACTAAATGTAATAAAGCCACCTAAGTAATCATATACCTTACATTTTTACATAATCACAGCTAAACATCAAAAATTGCTGCAAAATTGTGATGTTTGATGGCAGCCTTGGTGTGAAAAAGTTGCCCATTGTTGCCTTCACTAACTTCAAAAAGTGAAAAGCCGCCTTAACCTAAAGGGATCTTTTGACCACATGACAGTTTTTACAAATAGCCAGACATGGCATAAAATAAAAGTAGGAGTAAGAGCTGCTTGACTGTTCTTGGATGAAAGGTTGTCCTGTCCAAATCGATAAGCCTGCAGTCACTCTGTGTGACTGCAGACTTATGAATCCCCCAGCCCATGCGCTGTGGGGATTCGCCGGTTTCTGAGCCAGGACCTGAGGGTATGCATGAGTTGTACATACTCCCGGCCAGAGCCTGTCCAGTGGGCCCGGCCTTGCTGTCCATGCACTTTTATGGAGCCTATAGTCAGCCACACTAACTGGATGGCCGCGTCACTAGACGGGGCAAGGCCTAGCTCAGTACAACTGTGTGGAGCGAGGTCGTTCCTACTGGACCCGCTTGGCTCGGGAGTTTGTAGGCCCCTGGCATCCAAGTCCAACACTGGTTACACATTGATATTTCACTTTATGGAGAGCGATGCATTAAATCCAATAACGTTCAGCCTCATTATTTGGTATCCGGGTCATGATCTGAAGACTCTCCATAATGATACCCTATAATCATTGGCATGCTAATTATGAAGAGAGAGGCGTGGGATGAGAGGTGATCTCTGCCAGTGTCTGTCCTGTGAATCAGATGCTGATTGTATAGAAGTATGAAGTATAGATCATTGACATTGCTCTGAAAGCAGCTGACGATTCTCCACATTGATAAACACCTGCATCGCTAAATACTCTTATGTTTATTTACAAAAGAATGAGAAGGTCCCGTCTACCCGTCGCCCCCCTCCACCGATCCTCACAGGGGTGGACAATGCATGTTCAGTCTGTGCTGCATGTTTTCCTGAGATTCTGAGAAGTTGGCATCAGCAGGTGTTCAGAGTAGAACAATGTGTTCACATTTAGGTTCTCCAGCTTTCTATGCAAAAATGTGATTTACATAGCAGGAATGTGCAGAGAAATCATAAAGCCCTATAGCAAGGCTCAGAATGGGCCCCGCTCCCAGAGAGCTCATCTAAATGTAATATTGTAGCAGTATTGTACACAATTTATGATTCATTTCATTTATATCACCTAAGGGAGCTTAGTTTTTCAAATGCTGAATTATACAATTGCTTTTGAAGTGGTGGCTGGACGTGCCAGCTATAGAAATATCATGGCATGCAGAGGTATTGGGTTGATTAGTTGTTGGAATTTGGTCGGTGTATTGGAGTGAAACGTATTGGCAGCGGACTACTCAGGATACTTTCCAAGCGTGTGATTCTCACTTGGAATGTTTTTCTTTGGGAACATATGTGTAGCCCTGGTATGTAAGGCACACATTGTCCTGGA